>CM038114.1:18735203-18865201 GCA_001642375.2 Mentha longifolia | reverse complement strand
CATCAAAAAGGGAAAATTGTTGGGATATAATGTTAAGGGGAAACTTGAATCAAATTAAATAAACAATTTATTTTGATTCGATTCAGATATTTCCCTTATTATTTTTGATGAATTTAGACAAGTTATAATTAGCAAAGCTTGCATGTTAGGAAGCTTTATTTAAGTCAATAAGCGCCAAGAATAATGCAATCAGAGTTCGCGAAGCATCAGGAATCAAAGAGGCTCCAGCAGTGAAAGGGTCATCAGTTAAGATTGACAAAGCATCTTGAAACGCTACAGATAAAGTTACCTAGAACGAAGCTTTCGTTCAATGGAAGCGAAGCGCTCTCAAGTCAGCTCACCCAAAGCGTCTCTGATCTAGAGCTGAACTTGAAGCGTCTATGTTATCCAGAATGCTACGTTGACTCACCAACCCTCCAGTTTGAATTTCAAACTCTGACGTGCACTGCAGTTGCAGTCCACGTGTAATCACGCTATTGCTCAATGGAGCGGTTTGGTAGAAAAGTCATGATAAGGTGCAGACCGCCATACCGTGATTCAACCACCATGTAGTGACTTTCTCATTACTGTAGGCGATGATTAAGCACCTGACAAATAGCAACTTTCCCATAATTCATGGGAAAGTGAGGAACACGCGTCGCTTCTCTCCAATGGGAAGTAGGGTTCTTATCGCTATAAATAGAAGAAGTTGCACACACACTAAAATGTTGCACGTACAAATAATTTAAGCATACTACTTGCAAGAACTTAAGCAAAATTTATTATCTACATTCCTTTAGTTCTTACAAAGCGCTTCAAATTACTGTGTCCTCAAGAAATTTGTTCTTGAGTATTGCAACTACTTTGGTTCAACCGCATATATCCATAACCTAGCTTAGAGAAACTTATCCCTTTACATTGTAAGGTATTCTCATTTACAAAAACCCAAAAACCCCAAAACTAAGTCTATTGTGTTAGATTGAGTTGCAAGGTTGTAAAGGTTTTGTAGAAAAGATTTATTATTGTAAGGCTTCTTGAGAGCCCGTGAAATCATTGAGGATTCAAGTGCAAGTTTGTTACTAGCTTTGAATCACTTCCCCTTGGAAGTATAAAACAAGGGATATCGAGTGAAGGTATTCATCCCGTCGTGGATAGAGTGGATGTAGGAGAGGTGCTCCAAACCACTATAAGTTGTTTGTGTCTCTTTACCTTTAAGTTATTTATTGTCTTAATTATTTGCATGCACATACACACGCTTTAAATATTAACAAGGTTTTAATTTGCAAGAAAAAACTCAAGTCTCACCACATTCCACACATCTTTCACACGAGCGAGAAGCTTCGAAAGCCTCACTAACATTCGAAGCGTCTACTCGGTATAAAGGACGAAAAATGAAAGAGAAGTTAAACACTTCTCAACACACGTATTCACCCCTCTCTACGTTTGTTAGTCACTTTCGGGACCAACAGTTGTAATTGACTTGTATTTCAGGGACAAATATACTTCCACTTGACAGTAACCTTTTGCAACTAAGGAAGCCTTGTTGCAAACCACATTATGGTTTTCATCAGTCTTGTTCTTGAAAACCCATTTGGTACCAATCACTTCTTGATAGGTCGGACGATCCACCATGCACCAAACATTATTTCTCTTAAATTTGTTGAGCTCTTCTTCCATCGCTTTTATCCAGTTAGAATCCTCCATTACTTCTTCCACTGTGGTTGGTTCGATGTTTGATAAGAAGCAACTGAATAAACAACTATCTTCGTGGCGTAGCATACCACGAGTTTTCACTCCTTGGTTTGGATCTCCAATTACTTGAGTTGGATCATGATATCGTAACCATAATTTCTTTTGATTCATCTCTTCTTCATTCTCCTTTTCTGATTAGTTTCCATCACCACTATGATCACCATTTGCTTCAGGGGATGGAATTCCTTCACCATTTTCACCATGGGAAGTTTGAGGATTAGTTGTTGAAGAGCTAGGATTTAACTCTTCTTGAAGCATTTCGCTTGGATCCTGTTCCAATCGCTCCTCAACATCTTCAAGATCTGCAGTGCTTGGTGACTCAGCATTCATACTCGAGCGAGTCACTGGTCCACTGGTAGTCACTTTTCCATTATTTGCTTCTACCTGGTCCTGCACTTTCTTGAAAGAAATCTCATCACACACAACGTGACGTGTTTCTTCCACCATAAGGGTTTGGTTATTGTAAAAGCAAAATGCTTTGCTTACTGCGGAATATCCTAAGAATATTCTGGAGTTAGCCTTGCTATCAAACGCTCTCAATTGTACCTTACCATTATTGTGGATGAAACATCTACAACGAAAAATATAAAAATAAGAAATATCAGGTATACTCCATGTTCATAATTTATATGGTGTCTTTTGGTGTCGTGTGTTGATGCCAGTATGATTTTGATCATAGCAAGTGGTGTAAATCACTTGTGCCCAAAATTGCTTTGGCAATTCTGCATCAGCTAGCATCGAGCGAGCCATTTCTTTGATAGTGCGATTTCTACGCTCAACTACTCCATTCTGCTATGGAGTGTGGGCCGCTGAAGTCTGATGCTTGATGCCATGCTCCATGTAGTACGCTTCTATAACTGAGTTGAAGAACTCCGTTCCACGATCCGAGCATATTTTGATCACGGTATGACACTTCTCATTTATAAGATGCTTTAACAACTTTGGAAGTTGTTGAAGCATATCCTTTTTCCTGAAAAGAAACACTACCCAAGTGAAGCGTGAATAATCATCAACTACCACTAGAGTATATTTCCTTCCATGGGTGAGATGGGGCCAAAGAGATCCATGTATAGCAGCTCCAATATACGTGAAGTTACAGTCCCTTCAATGCTTTGAAATGATGATCTTGCTTGCTTGCCGCTTTAACAAGCTGCACATAGATAATCTTTATCAAAGGCTTCATTAGGAATACCATGTACAAGACCTTTCCTAGAAATCTTGTTGAGTGCTTGGAAATTGAGGTAGGCTAATCGATGATGCCATAGCCACGTTCTTTCCAAATAACTCCTTGCTACTAAATAGGTTCCCTTGTCGCAAGCTTTCTAGTTTGCAACGTACATACTTCCTTTTCATACACCTATTAGAGCGATCTGCATAGTCGATTTGTTCTTGATAATACACTAATTAGCAATAAACTCGACGTTATAACCCTTATCATATAGTCGGGAAATAGAAAACAGATTGTGTTTAAGTCCATCAACATATGAAACATTTGGTAGTTTCACATGTCCAATGCGAAACGTACCATGCCCTTTAGCGAAACCTTGTGAGTTATTACCAAAGGTTATTGAAAGACCCTCTTCTTCAATAAAATCCGTGAGAAAAGATTTTTCACAAGTCATGTGACGTGAACAATTGCTGTCCAGGTACCTAATAGCTTCTTCCTTTTTATTTTCTCACTTGTTGAGGTCCTTCCGATTGCCCTGCACGTTTAAGTTTTATCCTTAGGTACCCAAATATGTTTGGGTCCTACAGGGTTAGTTTTCTTTCGTACCCATACTTGGAGTAACTTCAATGGTGAGGTAGCCTTTTATTTGGGTACCTTATTAACAATAGTCAGGTTATGCTGAGAATCATAACCATGACCGTGTTGGCGCGCAATGAAGTAAGATCGTCTCTCTTTCCTTGAAGCGAATCTTGGAGGATAGACTTTCTCCTTCATGATATGATGGAGTGGAATAGTTATGCGAACATAGCTATCCGGTGTGCTATCATAATAATGATAATCACCACTAGGAAATATATTCTTCTTCCTTATAGGAAAATGAGGAGGAACATAAGTATTAGGTGAATTATCTCCCTCGGCATATGCGTGCCAAAATTGAGGTTGATGTAAAACTGGAGCAAAGCGAACTGAACCTTTGTTTGATCCATTTGTGACTAGGTTCGCTTTATCTTGTTGAACCACTTTAGAATTCGCTTCAAACTGTCTTTGCTTTTGATTGCTATTAGAAGCTTTTCATTTTTCAGTTTGATTCGCTTCTAAAGGTGCAAGTCGCTTTCCCTTAGCTTTTAAAATAGATTTCTTTGGGAAAGTCAATTTGGGTTCAACGTTCTCTTTTCCTTTGCCGGTGGGATGAAGAGTAGCAGTGGGCTTGCTCTTCTTCCCTTTGAAGGAATTTTCAGTAGTAATTCCGGCAGAGGTAGAGGCTTGATTGGTGAGATCTACGAACCAATCCCTTTGTTTTGGCCGGATGGTCAAAGATATTGCTCAATGGTCTCAATGGCATGGGAAGCCTTATTGAGATCATTAAGTTTGGTTCGTAAGGATTTCTCACTCCCTTGAACAACTTGGAAGTGTTGTTGAAGGTCTTCAAACTTAGTTCGTAGATTAAGGAGATCGCATTCTTTATCCTCAAGCATATCTGTGAGCTTGTTGTTCTCGCTTCGACAATTGACTACCAACTTGTCAAGTTCTTGATGACTCTCATTCAAACAATCATAGCTCGCATGAAGATTATTAAGATCTAGTTGCTTGTAGTCAATCTTATCCTTTGCAAGAATAGATCACTAGTCAACTTCTTATTATCTTCCATATAGCGAACTAGTAATTTTTGAAGTGATTCATGATTCTTGGACAATTCCAAGTAGTCATGAAGTAGGTCATTGTCATCTATTTGTGATGTGCTGTCTTCTTAATTTTCTTGTGAGTCATTCACATCACAATTCCCGTGTGCATATGTAATTAGAGAAGTATTAGGATTAGAAATGTATACCTCCTCTACACTTGTGTTGTCATCGCTCATAGCCATGAGCCCCATGTCAATTCCGATTGCATTCGCTTCGTCGTCATTTATGAACTCATCCGCATCATGATTGATGGTTTTATTGACAAGCAATGCTTCAGTGGACTCTTCAGCTAATAGGGCTGCTCTTTTGACATTATCTCTCCTTGCTCGAATTTCCTGCTTCTCTTTTTTTGAAAGATTTGGGCATGCGCTTTTGTAGTGGCCTATCTTATGACATCCATAACATTGAACATTCAACTTCTTTGTAGAGATAATTCTTGACTTCTCATCTTTTTCTACCGTCACGAGGAGCCGAGCGACTCGCTTGTCCTCTCTGATTCTTGTAGAATCGCTTATACTTTGCCGCTCATGCGTTTGAAGTGTTGAACCCTTTCAGCAGGGTCAAAGTGAATTCTTTAAGCTCATCTTTTGACATATCATTTACGTCGTCATGAGAGAAAGCAGCACTTTGCATAACAGGTTTGGGATCTTCATAGGCTTTGAATGCTAAGCCTTTTGCTGGTGTTGGAGGCTCGTCTTCATCATCCCTAGTCGCTTTACCAGTAAGATTGAACTCCATTGCTTTGAAGTCTGAAAATAGTACTTCGGGAGAGACAACTCCTAAATCCTTCATGAATAAACAATTCTCCTTAATTGTTTGCCATTTTCCGGTGAGCGCTCACACTACCTTCGAGTTGACCTCTTTGTGAGTAAGATCTTTTCCTGGGGTAGTAAGCAAGGAAACCATGTTCAAGACATGAGTCTTGAACATTTCCATGGTTTCATTGCTCCTCATCGATAGAGCTTCAAACTTTCGCATTAGCATTGAGAGCTTATTCTCTTTGGTCTTCTCTACTCCTTGAGAGAGAAGGGCAAGTGTATCCCATATTTCTTTTGATGTGTTGCACTTCATGATGCGTGCAAGATGAGCATCAGAAATGGTCGACTGAATTACATTCCGAGCTAGAAGATCAAGGTTATCAACCTTGAAGTCGTAGGGAGTGAACTCGGCTTAAGGCTTTGGAATAACTTGATCTGGAATGCCATCGATTTGAGCTTGAACATTTCCAGTTGCATCCCTTTGATCTACCACTCGATTTCCAGCTACAATCTTTATGATAACAATTGGTCCGTTCTCAATCACTTCCTACATGCGATCGTGAAGAGAAGCGAGATGTGATTAGACTCGGAAACTCCATCTGTTGTAGCCTTCAATGGAGAACTGCAGTAACTACATGGATGACATACTTGAAACATAATTAGTAGTAAGCAGGTTTGATTATGTGTCAATCTTAATGTAAGATTTTTATGAAAATAGATTGGTTCGGTAACGCTTTAACATGTTACCAGTATCAAGAGACAAAGGTTGTGAACCCCTGCTTTGATACCACTTGTTGGTCCCAAAAGCGAGTGTAAGCGTGTAGAGGGGAGGGGAGGGGGTGAATACACGCGTAAGAGAAGTTTAGACTTCTCTTAAATTTTACTTGAAAATAGTGAGTTTTGAAAAGAAAAGTATTTCGCTTTTGAAGAAGTGGGAACTTTTCAGAAGCAAATCGCTTTCAGAGAAAATTCTTACAGAATTTGGTGAGCGATATTATACTCCCTTTTGATAAAATCTTGCCTTAGTGAAAAATCATGTTGGTTGTTTAAGTAAGTGTGTGCTTTATGCAATAAGCACAAGCTAATAAAGTAAGGAAATGAAAGTGATAAATACTTAGCTAGAAAACTATAAATAAAGCAGTAAAGACATAAGCAATTTATAGTGGTTTGGAGGTTATGCTCCTACGTCCACTTGTTGCCTTCACTTAGTAACTCAAACTTCCTTCACTTTGAAAATCGAACGAACAAACACGAACACGAACAAACATACATACTGGTTTAATCCTTCCCAGTGAAGTGCTTCAAGTTCATCTTAAACTTAAAGCCTAGAGATTCCAAATGGGTTCTCTAAGGACCTAACAACTGACACCTAAAACACAACCTTCCACTTGTGTATGCAAACACAAGCTTCATAATCAATGAACAAAACATAAACTTACAACACAAAAGAACTTTGGTTAGGGGTTTGGTTTATATGAGTTCTAACTTAAGAGAGAATCCTTTTACAGTGATGATCACGTAAAAGGTTTAAGGATTCTCCTCTAAAAAAATCTAGGGATAAAGGAATATAGGGTCTGTGGACTTAGAAACTTAGAAAAAGTTTCTAAGGACTCAACTAAACTCTAGAACTTAAGAACTTGAAGAATGTATGAATAAGAGCTCTGAAGTTCTTGCTATAAACTTGTGCGCGAGAGAATAGTTTCGTAAGTCTTCACGTAGAATATGCACCCCTATTTATAGTGGGAGATCGCCAGCTACCCGTTAGAGAGGTTGGTGGCGCGTGCTCTCATTTCCCTTCAGTTTTGCGACAATGCAGCTTTTGTAGGCGGTCATTGCTTTTCCAGCTTGTCTTCTTTCCGGAAGAGGAAACTCTAAATATCTGCAGATTTCTGACTTGGAAAGTAGTGGAGACAGCAGCTGTGCACTGTTCCAGCAATATCTGTTGGCTTATAACAATCTTCCACGTGTCCTCTGACCTCCGCGCCGCATTAATGAAGTGTATGAACTATTGCAGAGTTTGAATTTTGAAATTCAAACTCTAGTTCACTTCGTCGCTGCTCATGCTTTCTCACGAGTGTTTCATCAGTGTTGGATACTCTTTCCACTATCGCTTGTACTGATGTCGCTTTCTCTGAGTTGCTCTGCAAGAGTGCTTCTCTTCAAGTCACTTTTAAATTTTGTCACTTTTCACTTTATAAAAGTGATCGCTTGAGACTTCTCGCTTCCAGCAAACTTGAAATTACAAATCCTTCTTCATTTTTCTTCTTTTCACATTTGCTCAACTTCACTTCGCTTTGTTTGGCTTCGCTTCACTTCGCTTTTCCTGGAGACAAAATACACCTGTAGAAATATAGCTCCCTAACAAGTGAGCTTTTCTAATATATTAAAAATTACATCAAGCGATATTGGTATTCATCAAAAAATAATGAGGACAAAATGTATTCTATTAAAGCACAAATAGATTCTGCTTCCCTTTAACAAATATTCCAACACCTAGAAAGGTGAGTCACAAATCCTATTTATATGTTCTTGTGAGATGGGGTAAAAAATGCAATTTAGAAAAGATAGAAATAGGGGTGAAAGTGTAAAAATACGGAAGAGAAGAGGAGGAAAATGCGAAAACCAAAGGGAGGAAAAAAGTGGCACTGGCACACACCCTGACCATGCGCTACAGGCTAACCCCAAAGGGGTGGCGCACGGTCAGGCCCCGTCTGTAGTCGGGCACACCAGCCGGCCGCACGCTGCCTCTTCTGGTTTCTTCTCTGCTGTACGGTCATGTGTCTTGCCGGGTCTCCTTCACTTCTTTGCCCCATTCTTCCTCATTTGAGCTCCGATTCGCATTCCATCTTTTCCTACGGGCTTTTCTTGCTCTGAGTATTGACATACAATCATCCTTATTGCCATATTTCCACTAATTTTCCTTACAAAATGCAAAAACATAGCAAGAAGCAATAAATTCGACAAATAAAGATAATCACATACAACGAGGCATAAATGAACTATAAATTCACCCAAAACCATTAGCTCCTATCATAATTTGACAAGTAAAAGCCATGTTTGTCAACCCCCTAAACTTAAACCATTGATTGTCCCCAAGCAACAAAGAAAAAAGAAAGAAAGAGTTACAAAACATGGATTTTAGGAGTCAAAGATGTTATTGGGCCTTAGAAATTTTAAGAAAGGAATTGGAAACATACAAGTTATCACACAATCCAAATTTTACATGAAATGATAATTCTCAACATTTAGACCCTTTTTGAAACTTGAATCCTCCCAAATGGATTTTTATCAATGTGCACACAACTCTCAAGTTTAGAGGCATAGAAAGAATTTCACTAATTCGAAATAGCACAAGTGTTCTACCATAGGCTTGCCATTCTTCTAACCTCTATTTTATTCAATGTGTTTTAAGAAAAGATCAAGAAGGATTTTACATTTGGTTGTAATGAAGGCTCTTTGGTAAGGTAGGATGTTTTTGGGCTAAGTGACTTAGATGCTCAAAATTTAGCATCTCCAATAATCCACAACCAAACAACTCTTCAACCCACCAAACTTATTCCACACTTTGTGTGAGATAAGTTTGAACATTCATCAATGCTCCTTTAACAACCAAAATATAAAATCTTCTCATTTGAAACTTTATTCTCAAGATCCTTCACCATTTCTTGATAATGTCCCAAAATATCATGCTAACCATACCCTTTTATGTATATATATATATATATATATATATATATATATATATATATATATATATATATATATTAATTTGTAAGCATAACAAAGAGCTTATAAGGGTACTAGCACATCATTTTTATCATTAAACTCATGGACATAAATTCCTCCACTGTCATCACCTATTTCACCCATTTCTCATCTAACACCAACACTAAAACCCAAGTTCTACCCTTTTATGCTTGGTTAAATCAAAGAAAAGGCTTGGCTCAAAGGGGCTAACTAGGATAATTATGAAAAGTTGGACAACTTTTGGATAAAGTACCTAACAAGGATGACCTTAAATCATTTCCAAACTCGAAACACTTCTACTCATATTTTTGAGGAAGAATCATGGCAAGTTCTAGAGAAATACAAGCACGTTCGAATAACCACACACCAAGAGAAGTAGAATTGCATTAATGTAGCAATCAAGGCCCAAATCCTCGCTAGGTGAATATTTTGATTCAAGTTAAAAAAAGGTATCAAATGCATCCATTCATCACGTCATGATCAACCCCTCATGCATGCATAACTCATGTGTCTCAATCCCACATGATTAAAACATTTTTATAACATCATTGGCCAACATCACACTCATGCACACATGCTCATAAATCTCTCAATTCTTCCCTCTTGCCACTTAAGCATAATCAAAAATCCAAGTTTGAAATGCCAACAAATCACAACTTTACCAACACTTCATACAAATCACACTCACATTCATTCACATTCACAAATTACATCAAGAACTAAAGAATTCAAAGAAATAATCCAAAACAAACTTAAATATCCAACAAACTTCAAACACATCAAAGAAAGCATATAAAAGATAGTAAGATAAGACCACATTTCACCAACCCCCAAACTTATTTTACACGAAGTGTGAAATAAGTTTGAAAAGGAAAGTGGGGTTTACTTATCAAAGTTCACAATACTCATGAGGGAGGAGGGTGTTGTGGCCACACGTGGTTATGAATTTGGTCATCATCTCCATCATTCTTGCTTGGCTCCCCATCATCTTTTCTTGATTATTCCGAAGGATTGCATTGTCTGCCCGGATGGTGTGTAGCTCATGTGTATAGATGGTGTGCCTGTCACTAGCCTTCTCTTCCATTGGTTGCATCCTTGCCTCCATAGCTCCAAACTTCTCACCATAAGTATTCTCCGGGGCTCCCTCTCTTGCTTTTTGATGTATTCCACTAGAAGAAGTCTCGCCAAGGGATCCTTGCCCTCCACCTTGTTGCCACTCCAAGTGTTGAGGTGTATCCATCTTCCAATTTTTCCTAGAAGTAGGATCACACACTATGGTGAGATTGAAACAAGGCAAAGGAAACAAGGTATTATTTTTAAACACCAAGTCAAGTTCTCTATCCCCTTCGATCATATTCATCTTCTCAAGTGTCTCAAGATCGATCTTCATTGGTCCATCAAGAGGCTTGTAGTAATGCTTGAACCCAAAGTACTCAGCAATTGGAGTGATGAATCTACCCGTGTAGACGATACTCGGTAAGATGGCCATCATCGATTGAAATTGCTCCATGAGATGAAAACCAACATTGAGGTTGGTGCTTGTGAACGTGTAGTTGAAAGCAAATAGCTCCTTCACAGTGACCCCCATGTTGTTGTCTTGACCAAATAGGTTATGAGCCATCACCCTTTGGATATAATAGAAAATAGGATTCCGGATTGATGAGGCTTTGGAGGTATTGGAGACATATTGTTCATCGTTGATCACCATTGCCGACCATGTAGCCCTATGATCAAATCCTTTTGAAGAGATGAATAAACCACCCAAAGGAGCATTGACAATCTTTTCTTTGAACTCCTCCGCCGATAAATGCCTCATAATATTCCCCTATTGGAATGTGATTAACACGTATTTTATGTGCATGTCAAGTATGTTTTGCATGTGTTTGAGTCTCGGTTTATGTGCTTAAATGTTAGAAATGCTAGGGTTTTTATACTTATAGCATACTTTATACTTCAATCATTTTCTCTCAGTTTTCGATCTATTTTTGTAGGAAATTAGAAGAGCATTCAAGTAGCTAAGGATTGAGGGCCAGAAACAAGGAAGAAACGAGCTCAAAAAGGTGGAAATTTATGTTAGAAAATCATCTCGGACGAAGAACGAAGAAAACCGAAAGAAGGAAGCAAAATGGGCTTGGACCGGTCAAGGAAGGAGGACTGGCGGATTGGCAGACCGCCGGCCAACCCCGCCAGGTCGCCGCCAGAGACAGAGAGAACGGCGGTCTATCCCGGTGGTCTGACAGACCGCCGGCCAACCTGACAGACCGCCGGTTAGGCGCTTCCCCTCACTTATGGCCGAGTTTGGTTCGATCCAAACTCGGCCCAACTCGTCCCAAACTCAGTTTTTGATGTATTTAATCCCTAAATTCACCCCATTTGTGTATCTTTTCATACTCTAACATTCCTAGAACCCTAATTTCAATTTCCCTCTTTCTACTTTAGTAATTTCAAGATTTGTGGAGAATTACTTGGTGTATTGAAGATTGAAGACCATATTTCTATTCCTTATCTTATTCTCTTTCTTTTAAGCATGATTTCATTTACTTTCTATGGTTTATTTTCCTTAATCATATCTAGCTAGATCTCTTTGTGATTTCAATTATATGTAGATTATGGATAAGTGATGGGATTAGGCTCTAATTAGGAATTTACCTTCTAATTTCATCTTCATTTCTCTTGGAGCTATGTTTTATTTTGTAATTGTGATTGATCACCATGTTTGCATATTAGGTGTTTGATCTAATGCTTAGGAGGCTTAGATTAGATACTAGGATCAAGAGAATTGCATGCTAGAAATAGTAGGGGTCAAAGAACTCATTATACTTTTGGGAATTAATGAATTACTTGATGTCCTAGTCGGAATTAGGTAATTTATTAATCAACTTGATTTAGCTGCAATGAGAATTGAATGAATTATACATAGGAGGTTCCCCACATGAAATTGGATTAAAATGGCTAATTTTAGTTAGAGTGTCACATACCTATCACTTGGACCTAATTGAAGATAATTGAAGTCACTTCCATTTCCTTACTGAATTTTGATCATTTGCATACTTGTTTAGTGATTAGTTAATTTCTAAGTTTGTTGCCTACTTTTCATTGTCATTAGTTAAACAAAAACTCAAAAACATGTTAGTTGGTAGCTTGGATAATAGTTAGGTAACTAGATTACTAGTTGAAATTCATATGCCATTGCATTCCTTGTGGATTCGACTCGAATATACACATCGATTATCATTGCATCCTCTCACCCTCAAAAGTGAGAGCGATCAGAATGCAATTGTGCGCAACTTCCTGTCCAACATGAAGGTACTTAAAAACTAGAGGACAAGGGGTTTGTAGGTAGTGATGAAATATTTGTTAAGGGGAAGCGGAATCTATTTATGCTTTAATGATTGATACAATTTGTTTTGATTAGATTCCAAAACCCCATAAAAATTTTCCTTATTATTTTTGATGAATACCAGTACCGTTTCATGTATTAGAAAAACTCACTTGTTAGGGATCTACACTTTTTAAGTGTAATTTGTCCAAACTCAAGTGAAGAGAAGCGAAGCGAAGAAAAGCAAAGAAGATTTTACTGTTGCTTGAAGCACGAAGTCACAAGCGATCACATTGTATAAAGTGAGAAGCGACTATAGTTAAAGTGACTTTAAGAAAAGCGAAGTTCATGCAAAGTTATTCTGAGAAAGCGACATCAGTACAAGCGATAAGTCTATAGTATCCAGCACTGATGAAGCACTCGTGAGAAAATGATAGTCCCTAACTTTAGGGGTGAAAGAGATGCAATGATAATCGATGTGTATAATCGAGTTGAATCCACAGGGAATGCAATGGCAAATGAGATTCAAGTAGTAACCTAGTTATCTAACTACTATTCAAGCTACCAACTAACATGTTTTTTTGTGTTTTTGATTGATTAATGACAAATGAAAAGCAATGAACAAACTTAAATTTTAACTAAGCAAGTAGCAAGTAGCAAATGATATAAAATCAATAGGAAATGCAAATGACTCGAATTATACTTCAATTAGGTCTAAGTGATAGGGATGTGACACCCAAACTAGAATTAGCTATTTTAATCCAATTTCATGTGGGAAACCTCCTAAGTATGATTTACCCAATTCCTCATTGTAATGAAATCAAGTAGATTAATGAAAGGCCTAATTCCTACTAAGATATTAAGCAATTCATTAACTCTCAATAGATCATGGAGTTCCTTAACCCTACTACTCTAGCATGCAAATCTCTTGATCCTAGCATCTAATCTAAGCCTCCTAAGCATTAGATCAAATACTTGGTATGCAACTATGGTGATCAATCATAATTACATAATAAAACATAGCCCTAAGAGAAACGAACATGAAATTAGAAGGTAAATTCGTAATTAAAGCTTAATCCCATCACTTATCCCTAATCTACATATAATTGGAATCACAAAGAAACTTAGCTAGTGTAATATCCCGGATTTTCTTATTAAAATTTAGCTATTATTATTATTATTATTATTATTATTATTATTAGGATTTTAAATAAATTATGCTTTAACTAATAATATATATACATATAGATAGCATACGTATATATGTATACATAATATAAGTTATATATAAATATAATAATAATAAATGAAACTTAATAGCTAAGAACTATAGCCTATGTTATACGTGGCCTCCTTATATTTACTTAGAATGATGACTATTATATGCTATAGGTTGATGACTAAGCTTGTATTCTCATCTATAAATAGGAAGCCATGCAGTTCTTTTATTCCTCGTCCTTTTCCGGCCTCAATTATAATTAAACTCTGTGATTTTAGTTAATAGTGTTCATAGCGACAACTTCAAGGCAATATAGAAAAGGATTTGTAACATCCGATTCAAGATCAGGAGTTTACTTTGTTTGGTTACTCATGATTACAGGTGAGACTTTATTTTCAATAGTAAATGTGAGGCTTTATTCTTCCAAAGTATTATTTGAGTTAGTAAGCTCTGATAAAATGGGATTATCCATGAAAATGTTTTAATGTGTTATTACATGTTTAAGGCTCTTATAATGTATGCGATCGGGTCTTTCGGTTGGTCTAACACACTAATCGAGAGGCTGTGTACACAGTTAGAAATCGTTGGGTTCATCACCAATTGATTCTAACTTGAGGGGAGAACCTCTGGATGAAATATTCCATTGTCTCCAAATCATGGCTCCATTTGAAAAGGGAAAAGGGATCCGACGGTGGTAATGTCCCGGGATCAATATAAGAGTAACATGGTAATACACATGCGCGCGCAATCATGAAAAATGAGGTTTTGTGTGCATGGAAGTAAATGATTTCAAAACCCTTCTATGTATACTTTATTATCATGGATATTCTTTTTATGAAAAATGTTTTTGGCACAAGCCCACTGGGTACATTAGTACTCAGCCTGCAATTCCTTTCCAAATGTTTTGCAGAGTAAGGAGCTGGTGGGACAGGCGAAGCTGGAGAGGGCTGTTGTTGTTGCTACAGTGTAAATAAATAAAAGCTTCCGCTACGCCTATGAATAAAGTCTACCCCCCCCCCCTATTGTTTATTTTCCTAGGTCAACTCCGTATCTATAAATAAAATATCTACGTTCTTCTTACACCATGAAATATATATATACTACGGGTACTCAGACAAGTCGGCCAGCATGGGTTGTTCGGCTTAGCCAACCCCATAGTTTGAGCTGTATGTCCCGATCCCGTATTTAAATATTTAATTATTTTATGTCTATGGGTATTCAGACATAGGCGGCCGGTACGGGAAGTATGGTTTATCTACCCCGTAGTTCGTGCTGTGCGTCCCGATCCCATATTTAATTTCTTAATATTAAGGTTATATTATCCCATGCCATGAGCCCCTTTCTATCCCCGCTTCTTAATTCCAATCCCTTGCCACGTCCCGGCATACGTGCCTTCCCTCGGGAACTGGGGCGTGACAGCTAGACATGATTAGAACAAATAAACCATAAAAAATGCATAAAACCATAATCAAAAGATAGAGAATTCAATAAGGAAGAGAATGGTAGAAGGATCTTCAAATCTCCAACATAAATCTTCAACAGTCTTCAATATACTAAAACGGAAATAAGGAAATATGTTTAGGGTTCTAGGATGAATATTCTATCACAAGATAACTAATTTGGGAGGATTTGGGGTTAATATACATTGAAAATGAGTTTTGGGTCGAGTTGGACCGAGTTGGAACGAACCAACTCGGTCAATAATGGAAGAAAGAAGGGATGGCGGCATCCTGGCCGGTCGCCGCTTGGGTCGCCACACATGCTTCGTCCAGCCATCCAGCCGGCGACCTGGCCGGCGGTCCAGCTGGGCGCCGTCCGGGTCGCCGTCGGTTCGACCATTTTGCTTAACTTCACCATTTTCACTCGTTCTCCCTCGTCTGAACTCCGATTCTCGATCCAATTTTTGCTATGGCTTCCTAACGAACTCCTCTTTGACATGAAATAGTTTGATTGGCCAAATAAGTTTTTCATTATTCCTGAAAAAAGCATAAAAAGACTCGAGAGAACGAGAAAAACATAAATGAAATCAAACTAGTAAAACCCTAGCTATATAACTTGAAATTCCACATTTTTTAAACATAGGTTTCACTCTAATTAAGCTCGTTTCTTCCTCGTTTCCGGATCTTGATCCTTAGCTACTTGAATGCTCTTTTAAATTCCTACCAAAATAGATAAAAAACTAAGAGAAAACGAGAAAAGTATAAAGTATGCTACAAGTTAAAAAACCCTAGCATTTCTAACATTTAAGCATATAAATCAAGACTCAAACACATGCAAAATACACTTGATATGAACATAAAATACATGTTAATCACTCTCCCAAACTTAAGCCATTGTTCATCCCGAACAATGAAACGATCAATCAAAACACTTAACACGTATGGAATGTGCATTTTGATTTCCTCGATGCCTCATATTACCTCAAAAACTATTTTAGTTCAAAGAAATTCTCAAGTTAAGCCAAACATTTATAAGATCAATCACTATCCTAACTTAGAACTCAATTACCCAAGCACATTCAACTCTAGACCTCACAAGAAGTGTGTATCACTCAAGCACTCAATATATATGAAATGTAAGCACTCATCGAAATCATGCAATACATCACTTTAACCATAAGCTTGCCTATCAACTCGAGTTTCCAACATTACAATGCATGCACAAATTAGGATCAAAAAAGTCTTTTTTAAGCTTGTAATGTAGGGACATTGGTTAAGGTAGGGAATTTTAGGCTAAGTGGCTTAAATCTTCATCTAAGCTCCTTCACCTCTTATCTTCACCTCTCTAAGTATGAATTTCTTCATCTTCCACCTTATCCAACCCCTTTTTATCAAATGAACCCAAGCTTCTACCAAATATTTAAAGAAACACACCTTTATGCTCTTATTCTTCTCTTTTTCTTGTAAGAACTTTTTTTTTTCAATAAGACCTTTGTTCTTATTCTTTTCTTTTCTAACTTTGAGCTTATAGGAGTGTTCTTTCAACTCAAAAACAATCCCAAGACCCTTCACCATCACCCATCATTTTTCATGAATTTTCAATTTTCACCAAGGTTCCCTTAACCATCCTTCATCCCCTATCATCTGGTTTAAGAAGAAAAGACTCTATTCAAGGCTCAAAATGGGACGACAATGGTAATGAAAGATAGGTTAGTATTTAGGGAAAATGGGCTATGTAATGATGGCCTAAGATCATCTCCTAATTATACACACAAGTAGTACTTCTAACAAGAGTATCAAGGCAAGTTCTAGTAAAGAGAATGCAATGTAAGATCAAGCTCTCAAGAAAGGATATCAACTATGTAAGATGCATAGTTTAAGGGTCAAAATCTTTCCAAGCTTTTTGCCTAGAGTCTAAGTACTTAAGTTCAATCATTCCAAGCCATTCAAGTAAAATAATCCTAATCATGCTCGACTCAAACTTGAAAACTTTCAAAAATGTCACCATTTTAGCATCAATCATGATGGAACTGCTGCTTGAAAGCATTCCTTTTTCCCACTAGATCTTCGAATTGGATGTGATAATTTAAATGCAGTTAAATCATATCATCGAGTTTAGAACATCATACCTCAGATGTGTGTCGACGGAGTAATCTGCAGTTATAGATTACTGAGGTGTGATCCCTTTCCTCAAAATTCTTCGACTGTGTGGGCGTCTAGGAACTTTGGAACCAAGAACTCTCCCTCTGCAGTAGGCGCCGTTCTCAAGATGATCAACCAGGGTTTTGAGAATCTCCTCCTTCTTATTTTATAAGAGGAGGTGGCGCCCCTTTTCCTTGTCCATTAAGTCACGGGCTTTAATTAATTAAAGCCCGGTTTAGTTAATAATTACTGGAACAAATTCTAATTAAATATAATTAGAACTAATCCTAATTATTATAAGAAAAATAATATATATAATTATAAAATTAATTATCTAATTCCTTAATTAAGAATAAACCTTAATTAATTAGATATTAATTTATTCCATAATTATATAATTTACCAGAGTATAATTATTGAGATCAGATGGACACCAGAAGAGAAAACTGGCGTCCCCTACACTTACAGTAGGCGCCACATTACTGGGCTTAAGCCCATAATGTCTATTTTCAGTCCAAAACTAATATCCCTCAATAATACCTTGAATTCCTTTCTTGAAGAGCTCTTGGGCCACCCCAGGGATCTATGTACCAGACAGAGTTTAGCCTTACCTAATGAAATAACCATGATCAACCCAAAACATTTATTTCATTAGAGTTGTGATGCATTCCACTAAAGAATAACAACTGAATCACCGTTCTGTTCAAGTTTGTAGATTGGGGTTGATACTTTATTTAGAGCTATCCCCGTATTTAATGACTCCGATATCTTTTAATTAATTAGAGCTCCTCTGATTGCTCATAATTAATTAATATCTTATTTTCCTCAAGTAGTACCCGTTCACCCCTTATTATTATACCTGAACTTAATCAGCATGCATGACTTGGTATAATAAACCTTGTGAACTCCCTGAGGGGATGTCTCTCAATCTAATGCGGACAAGGTGTCTCAATATAACTAATTAGACATACTATGTGCCCTCATGTTACCCAAGATGCAAGTCATCAGGGATGCTGCGATAGACCCTTAGCTATACAAGTCAAAGTAACAGTGAACAACACATATATCTCTAATAGCATATTGAGATTAAGATCATATCTCTAAATCCCAAGATCTCTAGTTCTTCACCTATTGCTAGGGTCAGTATTAGAAGAACCTTATCTCACTCGATCATGTCAATACGTTCCACCGTACCAACATAACTAGTGACTGAGACCCACCACTACCGTTATGTTGCAGTCTAAACTGATGGTTTTCCCAAGCTATCTCGACTGTGACACTGTTTATATCTCATAATTATTATCGAACGCTGCGTGATCTCCCTGACACCCGAGCCATCCATGTGTTCTAAAACATGACATATTGGGCATATTCTTATTAATATATTTATTTAGATAGGTGATTGTTACAAGTGGAATACATGTCGTATATACTAAAACACATTTTTGCTTTAGCTATACACAACAACCCCAATAATCTCCCACTTATACTAAAGTAAAAACTTTTAGTATACCCATGTGTCTATCGGAAACTATATG
Organism: Mentha longifolia; assembly: GCA_001642375.2. Classification (NCBI taxonomy): domain Eukaryota; kingdom Viridiplantae; phylum Streptophyta; class Magnoliopsida; order Lamiales; family Lamiaceae; genus Mentha; species Mentha longifolia. The sequence goes on along the minus strand of CM038114.1, from coordinate 18,846,458 downwards.
GCATCACTGTATTTCACATCTTCTCCCACTTATACTCAAAGATTTTACCGTGGGAGGATCACTAAGACAATGCCCACCACGTGCTTCAGAGGTGCCGGCATACTTAACTTAGTGAATGAACCGCCATATTAACTTTCCTGCTTTAATGTTCCTTTATACATGCAATATTGCGTTATGGTTACATAAACCAATCGGTACTCCCATGTGTTTTCCCGGTTTGACAAATCCATAAATCTTGCTTCTGCACTCGAAAATCCACATTCAATGTAAGATTCCTAGCAAGATAGGATTACTACCTTTTCACAAAGTAAAGTTTTCAACCATTCAGTTGATTTAGTAGCTCCCACTACAATTTTAGCTTGTCATGAAAGAACTCTCACAAACTTTATACTGTTCTGAGATTCTTCAAGGTATGGTTCTCCTTTCTAAGTGAACACATAGTTTAAGGTTGATTACCTCATTTACCAACATACTCCCCGATTATCCGTGTTCATTAATTCGATAATGAACTATATTTATTACCTTGCACGCAGCAATAACAAATATCTGACACTTTTCCGATATAACTTATATCAATAATCTAGTCAGAACAGTAACCTACATAGAACATTTGAATCATGTATACAATCTTCATGGATATATCCTACATTTTTCATATTCTGCATCTTAAATTGTCCGGATAACCACCACCATTATGTCCGATAATACTTTCACAATGTCACCAAAGTTAGTGATATTATCACATAATGTACAAGAAAATCATGCCTATCCTCTTTATTACGATGAGAACTGTAACATTTATTGACATGTTCCATAAAACTTGATTTTATGCATGTCATTCCATAAATGCTCCCATTATTCGAATTTCTGCAAGAGTTAATCAAGCATTCGGAATAATGTACTTAATTGATACATATTTGTTCCAACATAACCGTTATATCTGAATATCACCAGCCAAAAGCCATTGGCTTTAGACAGATATTATATTGTAACTTATGAGGTACAAAAAGTGTTATTATGAAATATAGAACTCTTTGGGAACTTATATCCCGACAAAGCATTAAAAAAGACTTAAGAATTCATCTTTCTCTATATTTCCCATATTAACCTTGTTTTTCCATTGTCATTGCCCTTTTCATTATGAATCTGAATCCAATAATGAACCATGCAATCCAATGAATCAACATGAATCATAAAATTCATGAATCATATCAATTACTTCAACCTTCTCATCTAAACTTTTATATTTACGTGGTCGTTTCTTTTCTCATTTATATTTTCCAAGAAAACTAATTTCTTGATGTATACTAAAAATGATTCAGTGTTCTCTTTTGAAAACACTCCCACTGTAATAAAGATGAACTCGTGCAGAATACTAGTGACTTTTCATTTTTGTACTTCTTGGCTTATTGAAATTCCTTGAATGATCCTATCATTTTTGAACATTGTTCAATAATGATCCTTTCATCACCTTATGCTTTCATTCTTTTATTGAAACTTTTACTAATCCAACTTATCATCAATCTTAATTCAACTAACTTGCATTACGATACATGCAAATATCCCTTATATCCAATTTGATTCCCCAAAATCAGTCCTAAGACCATTTTGTACTCAAATTATAAGGTAGAATTATAGATACTAGACATAGTTTAGTAATGTTTCAAATAAAGATAAGAAAAGAGGTGAGAAACAAAGAAACAACTATTTTTATCTAATCATATTTGAGATATTCCATGTTTCAAGATAATTACTTCAACACATGAATGAAAAACATTTAACAACCAGTGTTAAAATAAAATTAACATAAATGTTAAAACCGAAATCATCCATAAACCAATTCAAAACAAATGTGCCGCCATCCATGGAAAAACCAAATGTATCGAAAAAAAACAGTAGAGTAATGTATCATCCCAAACATCTATCTCTAAACCAAAAGATAAAACAAAGAAAATAGAAGTCTTCGAGCAATCAGCAACCACATCAACCATCAATGTTGCTGACACCAGAACTCGAAGCTGCCTCATCATCCTTTGTGGCAACGCCTACAAAGAAACATATGCAACAAACCATAATTAGTATCCACCAATTTAAATCCGTCCAATAAAGGACTAAACCAATGCTAATATGTTTTCCATGTTACATTTATAGACATACCTTAATCTTTCTTTTGTTTCTTGTGTCACCTCGGAGGTTCCTTTTCGGAATCATGACTCATTTCTCCCTTATTTTTGGCCCTCACTCTATTGTATATCTTCTTCACTTCTCTCGACCACATGACCATCTTTTTTCTCTCATTATTGACCTCAAGTAGCTCTTCGAAAAGAGCTTCCACATCAGTATGGTCGACTTGAGATTTGATGATCTCCATACAAGGAGCGGTGAAAGAAGCCGATAGAGAAGCCAAGACAATGTCACACTTAACTTTTCCAGAAAGTGTGGCGCCATATGTCTCATAAGCCAGAAACAAGTTGCGAAAATCCATGACATAACGTTCCATGTTATAATTATCCTCAAATTTCTTAGAGGATATTTTCCCAAAAGTTTGGAACCTTAGAATACGGTTTCTTACATCCATAGGAACTATCTTCAAGGAGGTAATGGAATTAAGAACTTGATTGCGAAAAGGATTTATAGACATATCTGAAACCAAATAACACAAGTTGATAGTTAACAACTCATTTAATAAGAATAATTTATGTTATCAATGTTGTAACCCTTTGACAAAATAACATTGAACCAACAAACGAGTAACCCAAAAATTTACACTTGAGTCACGTAGGGCGACCAGGCAAGCATAAAACTTTCGACCATGACATATAGAGCCAGTTTATTTCTCTTATCATCACATGGACCCTTGTGAACTAAAGAAATAATAACCCGTACCTTAACCGGACCCTACTATTTTGAGAAGTGACCTCGTAGGGAGGATTCATCAATTAGTAGCTAAGCTTTAACCATATTATTCACCTAACCGAGTTTATCTACAAGGTAGCATAGAAAACGAGAACTGTGCCAGTATTGTAGATACCCTCTTAGATTATCTCACTTAAAATTTCCACTAAGGACCGAGTTAGAGCCTGTACATGCAAGCCACATAGGGTGGACATTTACTTGTACAACTTCCACTCTCCTAAAGAATATTCTAAGTTATTGAGAAATTTTACCGACGAATATATGGGCAAGGAGGTCGAAATCATACAGGCCATGTAGGGTGGACGTCTACACGATCCTAATCCTTGACTTCGCCTAAAACCAAATATGGAGGTCCCCAATTAATTAATGAAAACTAATTGATTTTATTGTTTAGTGTTTTATTTTCAAAGGGTTTTTATGCGATATACGAAGCACGTTGACAATTAAGTCCTACCGCATGATTTCTAAGCGCAAGTAATAAAACATGCTCGCTTTTGAAATCGTAACTCCATGCTATGACACCCTAGGCATGTTCGTTTCTATTACGCATTTAATAAAAGCAACAATAACATGCAAAACATGCTTTCACCACATTGCGTAATTTAAATCATCCATAGCATGCATAATTAATTAAAATAAATAAGCTGCCGACCGGGAAGGATAAAAACATATCTATTACAATTTAATTAATTAAAATCCGAAACAAGCTTCGGTCTTGGAAAGTCTTCACTTGGTCTTCAAGTCCACTTTCCAAAATTAGCAAGCAGCTCGAAATGGAATTAGGGTGCAGAATTCCTATTTCCAAAATGAGACGAGCCGAATGAATTTTGGAACGAATTAGGTTATGAAAAACCTAACTGTCAATGATCACACTAAAGTTTTAGAAAACTTTAGCCCTCGTTGAACGACGAGGACCGTTCGTTGAAACGAACATCCCCCACATCATCGACACATGTCGAACTAGGGCCGAAACCAGTTCTGGGTTGGCTGAACCGAGTTGGGTTTGACTGGGCGGGCTGCTTCCATTGCAGCCCGGCCCGAACCCTGCTTGTCAGGTCTGGAAATAAGCCCAATCATCATCATCATCGACTTCATCTAGCTGCCGCCGCTGTAGGATTTCCATCGAGCCATAGCCACCGTAGCTGCTCCTACTCCCACTCGACCGAGAGATCACCCCCTGCCATGATGGGATGCCAGAGACAAGATGATGGCATTGGAACAGCCACAGTAGTACCTGATGACTGCAGCAACCAGACGAGCGTGTGCACGGTGAAAATTTTTGCCGCCGCTCATTCCCGGCATCATTGCAACTTTTGCCACTGTAGCTTCCCCCGAACACCGTCATCTCCACCATCATCGTCCGCAGCCCCCAGTCGCAGTGGCCGGAGCAATTGCAGCAAAGGCGATGGGAGCTGACTCGACGAGCAGCACCTCGACGTCGATTGTGATCGAGCTCGCGAAACCCTAATGGGTTTGCTCAGCCACCGATCACCGCCATCGCATTGCCATCATCCCTCATCTGCTGTAGAAGGCTGGCAGTCGCAGCAGCAGCCATACATGTGCGCAGCAGCCGGCGATCAGTTCGGTGCGCGGCGATTGCTTTTGCCGCCGAACATCGCCGCTTCTGCATCGTTCTGGCTGCCACCATGCGCTTCGCCATTGCCATGGTCTCCGTCCGCTGAAGCCGCATGCCCACCTCCTCCGACGATATTGCAGTAGCGAGCATGGGGTTTGGTTGAAACCCTAAGGGTTTCGACCCTCAGCCGCCGCTAACCACCGTCTCCTACCGCCGATTCAGTACCACCGCCCCCGTTCCGACGCTGCTTTCGCCTAGGGTTTAAACCCTAGGGCTAGCTGTCGTGAATGACGGAAGCGGTGGGCTGAACCGCAGCCTGAAACAGCCGCAGCCGCCATCGGCTGAGGCGCGTGCGCGACACGTGCTTCCACACGTGTTGTTACCGCCATCTGCCTTGATTCTCGTGCCTCGTTCTTCGATTTTCCAACTTCAATTTCCAGCAATTACAATATCAAATCAAAAAATACACGGGAAAATTATAGAAAAATGAATCCTATTCTAATCGGTACCTTATTTCTCACCGATTTGAAAAACAACAGGAATAACGAAGAAAAACAGGATCAAAACAACATACGTTGTTCCCGGACAGAAGCATGCACAGTTTATGGCATAATTGAATTGAATGCATGAACATACATTTAATCCAATTATCACAGAGCCAATTCTAGAACCGTAGCTCTGATACCAGTTGATGGAACTGCTGCTTGAAAGCATTCCTTTTTCCCACTAGATCTTCGAATTGGATATGATAATTTAAATGCAGCTAAATCATATCATCGAGTTTAGAACATCATACCTCAGATGTGTGCCGACGGAGTAATCTGCAGTTATAGATTACTGAGGTGTGATCCCTTTCCTCGAAGTTCTTCGACTGTGTGGGCGTCTAGGAACTTTGGAACCAGGAACTCTCCCTCTGCAGTAGGCGCCGTTCTCAAGATGATCAACCAGGGTTTTGACTATCTCCTCCTTCTTATTTTAAAAGAGGAGGTGGCGCCCCTTTTCCTTGTCCACTAAGTAACGGGCTTTAATTAATTAAAGCCCGGTTTAGTTAATAATTACTTGAACAAATTCTAATTAAATATATTTAGAATCAATCCTAATTATTATAAGGAAAATAATATATATAATTATTAAATTAATTATCTAATTCCATAATTAAGAATAAACTTTAATTAATTAGATATTAATTTATTCCATAATTATATAATTTACCAGAGTGCAATTATTGAGATCAGATGGACACCAGAAGAAGAAACTGGCATCCCCTACACTTACAGTAGGCGCCACATTACTGGGCTTAAGCCCATAATGTCTCTTTTCAGTCCAAAACTGATATCCCTCAATAATACCTTGAATTCCTTTCCTGAAGAGCTCTTGGGCCTCCCCAGGGATCTATGTACCAAACAGAGTTTAGTCTTACCTAATGAAATAACCATGATCAACCCAAAACATTTATTTTATTAGAGTTGTGATGCATTCCACTAAAGAATCACAACTTAATCACCGCTCTGTTCAAGTTTGTAGATTGGGGTTGATACTTTATTTAGAGCTATCCCCGTATTTAATGACTCCGATATCCTTTAATTAATTAGAGCGCCTCTGATTGCTCATAATTAATTAATATCTTATTTTCCTTAAGTAGTACCCGTTCACCCCTTATTATTATACCTGAATTTAATCAGCATGCATGACTTGGTATAATAAACCTTGTGAACTCCCTGAGGGGATATCTCTCAACTTAATGCGGACACGGTGTCTCAATATAACTAATTAGACATACTATGTGCCCTCATGTTACCTAAGATGCAAGTCATCAGGGATGCTGCGATAGACCCTTAGCTATACAAGTCAAAGTAACAGTGAACAACACATATATCTCTAATAGCATATTGAGATTAAGATCAAATCTCTACATCCCGAGATCTCTAGTTCTTCACCTATTGCTAGGGTTAGTATCAGAAGAACCTTATCTCACTCGATCATGTCAATACGTTCCACCGTACCAACATAACTAGCGACTGAGACCCACCACTACTGTTATGTTGCAGTCTAAATCGATAGTTTTCCCAAGCTATCTCGACTGTGACACTGTTTATATCTCATAATTATTATCGAATGCTGCGTGATCTCCCTGATACCCGAGCAGTCCACATATTCTAAAACATGAGATATAGGGCTTATTCTTATTAATATATTTATTCAAATAGGTGATTGTTACTAGTGGAATATATGTCGTATATACTAAAACACGTTTTTGCTTTAGCTATACACAACAACCCCAACAAATCATTGGCATCTCACCCAAATGCACTGTAGCAATTAAACATGTTCTTTCACATTCACACATGCAAGCATTCATTTAACCTTTTCATTTTTTCAAAAATTTCGCACTCAAGCTCCAATCAATCAACAAAATCATCCTCACCAAAGATTCTCCATGTATGCTCCAATGAAACTTCAAACAAACAAAACAAACAACTAAAGAAGGAATTTTCATCAATTAAGCTCATCGACCCAAACTCATCACCAAACTAAAACAAACAAGAATCATCCATTTAACCCAAAATCAACCACAATCATCAAGCAAACCTAAATATATAATCAATGAAATCATAATGATACCACATCACATAGGAAATTGAAAAACCAAGAGTAAAGTAATTTAAATTTCTCATCCTACCCCCCTCCCCCAAACTTATTTTGGAAAATAAATTCTAAAATGAGTTTGGAGGGAAGAATAATAAGAAATTTAAATTACACTCACAAAGGTCCAAAGCTATGTTGAATATGGTTTTGAAAGCCATTCAATCTTTTGCTTGCTTGATCGGTTTGATTCTCTTCCTTTACTCGTTCCCATCATGATTTGACCTCATGCATTGACAATGAAACACATGGAATTTGTGAATGAGAAATGAACTTAAAAATAGGAAGTATTAGTATAGAAATAGAGAAAAATTAGGAAAAATAACTAAATAAAAAATAAGAAACAAAAATCAAATTCAAACTAAAGAAACTAACTAGAAAGAAAAATGAAAGGATAGTTGTTGGGGTGCCTTCCAACGAGCGCTTATTTTTAATGTTGTTAGCTCGACGATACCTCTTTGCCCTTTTCAAGGGACTTCGAATGAAGTCCCTCCTCGATCAAGCATCAACCTCTCACTTTCCTCTTCAACCTTGCTTGGCTTCTTGACCTCACTTGAACCATTTGACATATAGAATGTCTCATTTTCTTCATTTACTCGAAGAATGAGACTCCCTTCAAGCACATCAACTAAAGCTCGACTTGTTACAAGAAATGGCCGTCCAAGAATGAGTGGACTCCCAATCCTCTGGCATGTCAAGGATAACGAAATCCACCGGAAAAATGAACTTCCCGACCTTGATAAGCACATCTTCTACAATCCCTCTTGGATGTGTGATTGAGCGGTCCGCCATTTGGAGTGATATTGAAGTAGGCTTGAATTTACCAATCCTCAAACGATTGTATATGGAAACGGGCCAAAGTTTTGCTAAACGTCCAACCACCAATCTTACAAGGTATTGTGAATTTTCCGGGATCATTCTTCTTGTTCGGAATCTTCTCTTGTAAACGAGCACTACATTCTTCCGACAAGACAATGTTTTCTAGATCATCCAACTTCACCTTCCTATGAATTACATCCTCCAAGAACTTCTCATGATCCGGCATCTCACTCAACAAACCAATCAAAGAGGCATTTTCTTGAATGCATCTAACAAATCACCCTTCCTCTCATGCAAATTCTCATCAATCAACTCAAAAGGAGATATTAGACTATCCATGCTATTCAACTCAACATGCTCTTGAGAAACTTTAGGAGTAGACAAGGTACCTTTTTTATTCTTGTGAGCACTCTCCTTCTCTATAGGTTCTAGAGCACCAAGTTTACTCTTCACTTTTGAAGCTTCATAAGCATCTTTCCTTATTTGTAGATCTTTTAGCATATCAAGATGCTCATCAAAGGGAATTTCCTTGGAAATCCTCATTCTTGAGCCTTGATAGAGGATTTTCCGAACTTATGTTGAGTGATAGCTTAGTTAGCCATTTGGATAATTTGGCCTTCCATCATCTTGACTTGCTTTGACAATGAAGTAAGGGAATTCTCCAAGGCATTGACCTTTTGGCCGGTTTGAGTGATGAAGGAGCTTTGTTGATTAGCCATTTGTTGAATGATTTGCTCAAGAGAAGGGGATGTCCTCTTATGTTCTTCAATCATCCCTTGAGAAAAAGAGAATACGGAATATGGAACTTAAGCATTGCTAGGATTTCCATAAGAGGAATTGGGATGATTCCTAGTGTTGGTGTGGTAAACCGGGTTACCACCTTGATTGCCATCAGAATATCCACTTTGGTAATTCCCTTGGAATCCCCCTTGGTTGTTTCCTTGAAATTCTCCTTGGTTGTTGAAGTTGCCATAAGGTGATGAACATATCTAACTTCTTCATTTCCATTGAACTCTGAAGCTTCTCTAAAATGATCACCGTGCATTTGAGCTTTCCTTTCATTTTCATATGTTTTCTTCAAGTTAGCAAGCTCCAAGGCTAAAGCATCATACCTTGCATCCTCAAGAACCGAGTTCACCTTCTTTGTAGGGCCTCTCTCCATTGGCCATTGATAACTATTGGCCTCCATCTCCTCTATGATCCTTAAGGCTTCTTTAGCATTCCGGTTTACAAGAAAACCATCGCAAGTAGCATCAACTATGCTCCTTGTGTGTGGAGAGAGTCCACTATAGAAATTCACTATTTGTTGTGCTTTACTAAAACCGTGTTGAGGGCACTTGCGTAGCAAGTCCCTATACCTTTCCCAAGCCTCAAATAACGTTTCATCAACATGTTAGGAAAAATGAGAGATTTCCGAGATTGACCTTTGAGCCTTTGAAGGTGGGAAGTATTTGGCAAGGAATGCTTTGCATAATTTCTCCCATGTGGTGATCTCACTCTTATTAAGATTTTTAAACCACTCTTTGGCTCGATCCCTTAAGGAGAAGTTGAAGAGCTTCATCCTTATAGCATCCTCCGGGACTCCATTATACTTCACCGTATCACATATCTCAAGAAAAGTGCTCAAATGAGCATTAGGATCTTCATCGGGCCTCCCTCCAAATTGTTTCGATTGGACCATTTGGATGAGGCCGGTCCTTATCTCAAAATTGTTTGCATTAATACGAGGTCCCCATGCTCCTCCTTGAAATTGATCCGTGGGAGATTCGAACATTTTGTTAAGAGGAGGTTTTTGAGCTTCTTTTGCCCACCTTTCTTGCTCATCCTTCCATGCTCTAAACTCTTCCATTTCTTTCGTAAGAGCCTCCATAGCTTGATGATTAGCTCCCATAACTTGTTCTTCACTAGAATTCCTTCTTCTATGCCTTCTTTCAAATTCTAAGATCAAGGGTTGAACAGGCATTCCCTTGGACCTTGTGTGCATAAACCTACAAAATAAAAATTAAAAGAGAAAAATGTTTGAATTAGTAACTCAATAACCAAATCAACTATTGAAACTCAAACTAAGCATTCCCCGGCAATGGCGCCAAAAATTGATCGTCCCTCACTTTAGGGGTGAGGGAGATGCAATGATAATCGATGTGTATAATCGAGTCGAATCCATAGGGAATGCAATGGCAAATGAGATTCAAGTAGTAACCTAGTTATCTAACTACTATTCAAGCTACCAACTAACATATTTTTTTTGTATTTTTGATTGAATAATGACAAATGAAAAGCAATGAACAAACTTAAATCTTAGCTAAGCAAGTAACAAGTAGCAAATGATATAAAATCAATAGGAAATGCAAGTGACCCCAATTATACTTCAATTAGGTCTAAGTGATAGGGACGTGACACCCTAACTAGAATTAGCTATTTTAATCCAATTTCATGTGGGAAACCTCCTAAGTATGATTCACCCAATTCCTCATTGTAATGAAATCAAGTAGATTAATGAAAGGCCTAATTCCTACTAAGATATTAAGCAATTCATTAACTCCCAATAGATCATGGAGTTCCTTAACCCTACTACTCTAGCATGCAAATCTCTCGATCCTAGCATCTAATCTAAGCCTCCTAAGCATTAGATCAAATACTTGGTATGCAACTATGGTGATCAATCACAATTACATAATAAAACATAGCCCCAAGAGAAATGAACATGAAATTAGAAGGTAAATTCGTAATTAAAGCTTAATCCCATCACTTATCCCTAATCTATATATAATTGGAATCACAAAAAAACTTAGCTAGACATGATTAGAACAAATAAACCATAGAAAATGTATTAAACCATAATCAAAAGATAGATAATTCAATAAGGAAGAGAATGGTAGAAGGATCTTCAAATCTCCAACATAAATCTTCAACAGTCTTTAAAATACTAAAAAGGAAATAAGGAAATATTTCTAGGGTTCTAGGATGAATATTCTATCACAAGATAACTAATTTGGGAAGATTTGGGGTTAATATACATTGAAAATGAGTTTTGGGTCGAGTTGGACCGAGTTGGAACGAACCAACTCGGTCAATAATGGAAGAAAGAAGGGACGCCGGCGTCCTGGCCGGTCGCCGTTTGGGTCACCAAACATGCTGCCATCCAGCCATCCAGCCGGCAACCTGGCCGGCGGTCCAGCCGGGCGCCGTCCGGGTCGCCGTCGGTTCGGCCATTTTGCGCAGCTTCACCGTTTTCGCTCGTTCTCCCTCGTCCGAACTCTGATTCTCGATCTGCTTTTTGCTATGGCTTCCTAACAAACTCCTCTTCGACATGAAATAGTTCAATTGGCTAAATAAGTTCTTCATTATTCTTGTAAAAAGCATAAAATGACTCGAGAGAACAAGGAAAACATAAATAAAATCAAACTAGTGAAAGCCTAGCTATATAACTTGAAATTCCACATTTTTTAAACATAGGTTTTACTCTAATTAAGCTCGTTTCTTCCTCATTTCTGGCTCTCGATCCTTAGCTACTTGAATGCTCTTTCAAATTTCTACCAAAATAGATCAAAAACCGAGAGAAAATGAGAAAAGTATAAAGTATGCTACAAGTTAAGAAACCCTATCATTTCTAGCATTTAAGCATATAAATCAAGACTCAAACACATGTAAAATACACTTGACATGCACATAAAATACGTGTTAATCAGAAAACATGAGGAGTGACAAAGTGAACTGGAGTTTGAATTTAAAATTATAACCTCTGCAACAGGTCGTACACTTCATTAAATATGGTGTGACAAACAGACGCCATGTGGAAGATGAAGATTGGCCAACGGAAATTGCCGGAATAGTGTACAGCAGTAGTTTGCACTACACTCCAAGTCGGAAATCTGCAGATATCTAGAATTTCCTCTTCCGAAAAGAAGATAAGCCAAAAAGCATTGTACGCCTACAAAAGCTGCATTGTCGTTGGACCGAAGGTTATTGAAGAGCATGTACCACTAACCTCTCTAATGGGAAGATGGCTGACTCCCACTATAAATAGGGTTGTATTCTCAACATTGAAGACACACAAAACTACTCTTGCGCACAAGTATCCAGCAAGAAGTTCTGAGCTCTCTCGCATTCATTCTTCAAGTTCTTAAGTTCTGGAGATAGTTGAGTCCTTAGAAACCCTAAAAGGTTTCTAAGTTAGCAGCACCTAAATCTCTTCTACCCTAGACTAGAAACCAGGTTTTCAAATCTAGGAGGAGTATCCTTATTCTTTTTACGTGATCTTTCATTATAAAAGGAGTCTCTAAGTTAGAACTTACAAAAACAAAACCTAAACCCTCATTCGTAGTTTGTTGTTAGATCGAGTTCTAAGTTTTAGTTTATGTTTATTTGTTGTTAGTTGATCCTAGTTTGTGAAGCATAAGTCCAAGTACTTTAGTGGAAAAACAAAGATCGTTGTTAGGTATTTGTTAAGTTCTAGAGAACCCGTTGTAATCTCTAGGTTTTAAGTTCAAGGACGAACTTGAAACACTTCACTGGGAAGGATAAAATTAGGATGTGATTGTGTTTGGTGTTCGAGTTCCAAGTAAAGTAATTTCGAGTTGCTGAGTGAAAGCAACAAGTGAGCGTAGGAGCGTAACCACTAAACCATTATAAAATTGCTCATGTCCTTACTGCTTTCATAGCTAAGTATTTACTACTTTATTTCATTTACTTACCAGTTTATTTATTGAATAAGGCACACACTCACTCTAAGCAACCAATACGGATTTAACTTAAGCAAGATTTTACAAGAAGCCAAACGTACTCCTCCTACTTCACCTTCTAAAGATTCTCAAGAGCATGTTGAGCTAAATAGCATTGATAGTATAGTATCCCCCCTTGAGTTGATTGATGAGAATATGAATGAAAGGAAGGGGTGATTTGTTGGATGCGTTTAAGAAATTGGATATAAATGCTTCTTTGATTGGTTTGTTGAGTGGTATGCCAGATTATAAGAAGTTTTTGGAGGATTTGGTTCAAAAGAAGAGGAAATTTGATGAGTTTGAAACCATTATGTTATCGGAGGAATGTAGTGCTCGTCTACAAAGGAAGGGCCCAAATAAGAAAGGATGATCCCGGAAAGTTTACTTTACCTTGCGAGATTGGTGGCCATTTGTTCCAAAAAGTCTTATGTGATTTGGGTTCGTATTTTCCTTGATCTCTTCTCAATCATATTATCATCATAAATGATGTATCATGTGCTTCAGGCACTACTTGAATAAATAAATTGAACTTGCATTATGGCATTTTAGAAAAAGCTTTATTTAAGCTTTGTACTGCAGCTGGAGTACAATTACTGAAAATGCAAGTCAATCAAACTTGAGGGAGAAATATGATCATCTGTTGATCATAATAGATGATTCAAATATTTCCATAAATCAATAATATCTTCCAACAAGATATTCATTTGTCGGCTCTTACACGAGCAATGACAAAGAAAAATTAAAATTTATGCCTATTGGGCACAAATAGTTGGAAATTCTATAACCATCATTTCACTTGGGTCACACGAGTAAATACATATCTCAAAATCTGAGACCCAAATCATAATCATTATGATGAATGATTGGTGCACAATCATTTGTGCAACTCTGTATGGATTATTATACTATATTATCCAAAATATGAATTGCTCATCAGGAGCATGTGATATTCTTTAAGAATATCAATTGTGCTATTTCAGGAGCAATAATGTATATAAAAACACAAAATAATTTGTGTTTATGAATTGCTCTTTAAGAGCATGAAATATTCTTCACGAATATTAGTTGTGCTACTTCGGGAACAACAACGTAAATCGAACCAATGATAAATTTAATTAAAAAAAATGGTTCGATAACAAGAACATATAATAATCCTCAAGACTATTAAACATAGAAAAATCATGTTTATTTATGAAACAATGATTATTATATCAATTGGAAATTATAAATAAACATACATAATAAATTGCGAACAAAATCTATGAATCATGCAATAAGTTTTGAATATAAATGAAAACTTAATTAGCATATGATGTAATTTATAGATCTATAGCAAGTGACATAAAAAGCAAAAGCTCCGATCCATGATGATTTATATTATAACCACAAATCAAATCTAAATAAATAAACTAGCATTATAACATGAACAGCAGTCACGGAAGAGCATGTATGAATACATGTATGGATATACTATCTCCGAAAAGCTATGTATATGCCCAAATCTATGTATATAACCTATAGCTACACAGAACTGTATCAATACATTAGAATATTTAGGAATCAATATCAATAGTAGTAATAAATTAATTAACATTTGATAAAGAATTTGAGGCATTAGAGATACAAATTCTTTTGCCTTTAGACCATCTTTAGGCAATTAATAATAGATCTGTAAACTTATAACATAAAAGCATTGATTCCAATTTATTTAACAACTACACATTATGCATATGCGTAGTAGATCATCTAACAAACAATTCATTTAACAATCAAAGCGTGAATATTTATATATATTGTGAAGCTGTGTGGCATAATAGATCACTTAATGGAATATCGATTACTCCATTACTTGATCGAAATTTTATGCGATTTGACTCATTTAATGGAATATTGATTATTCCATTACTTGATCAAAATCTATGCGACTTGATTCAAAAGGGAGAACATAAATAAACTAATAATGATTACCTATTTGCAATCACCAACTTTGGATATAGAACAATCATGCTGATAACGTGTTGTAAACTAGAGAGAAATTCTCTAGAGAAAAGAAGAGAGAATATGCAGAGAGAAAAGTAAACTGCAGGAGATTTCTCGATGTATTATTATGAGGACTAAAAGCCTCTATTTATAGTGGTACAAGGAGCTAGGGTTAGTATTAGGGTTTGAGATGATTATCCATAAGATATATGGAGTATATCTTTTAGATATGGAATATATCTTTTAGATATATTTACAACAAATACTTGATAGTTGATACCTCAACTTTTACACAAAGAAGTTGAGCTATTGAGAATTTGGTGGGCTTCACTTCTCTAATTCATTTTTAGTTTTTTGTGTATAGTGGGTCCCATTTAAAAGTTAGAAATTGGTTTTATTATCAGAGATTATGGGTATTAAAAATTAGTGGATATAGAAAGCTAACGTGACAACCTAAATAGTTGGATATAGTTGGGTGTATGGTTGGGGCACCCTTAGAAATCAAATTCTGACCATCTGTGCGGATGTAAAGTAATGCTTTAAGTATACATATTCAACTGCAAGCAAAATAATAATTAAAGTGAATTTTCTCGACAAAAAAAAAGAAGTAAACAATAATTAAAATAAAACTGCAGCCCCCGTGACTGAATGAAATAATTAAAATAAAACTAAATAAATCATGAGTTTTGGGTCGAGTTAGACCGAGTTGGAACGAACCAACTCGGTCAAGAAACAAGATAGGGCACCACATTGACGGTTTGGCCAACCGCCGTGCAACCCGCTGCCGACGCTGCAAGTCAGCCACCCTCACGGCGGTTTGGCCGGCAGTCTAGCTGGCCGCCGTCCAAACCGCCGGTGCTCCTTGCCCCGATCGGTTCTTTTCTCGTTCGGTTCTTTCTTTGATTCTTTCTTTCCTTTCTTCAAACCGGCTTTTGACTTTCGACTCTCACCTCTTGAAGCTCGAATTTTTTTTGTTTCCAGCCCTTGATCTTTAGATACTTCAATGCTCTTCCAATTTCTACAAAAAATAGATCAAAAATCGAAAAAAAAATGAAAAAGGTACAAAATATGCTACAAGTTAAGAAACCCTAGTAATTCTAGCCTTCAATCACACAAATCAAGCTTCAAGCACATACAAAACACACTCAATATGCACATAATAAACGTGTTAATCACTTCCCCAAACTTAAGCCATTATTCCTCCCGAATAATGAAATGAAAAATAAAAACACTTAACACGTATAGGATGTGCATTTGAGTTCCTCGATGCCTCATATCACTTCAAAAACCATTTTAGTTCAAGGAAATTCTCAAGTTAAGCCAAACATTTATAAGATCAATCACTATTCTAACTTAGAACTCAATCACTCAAGCACATTCAACCCTAGACCTCACAAGAAGTGTGTATCACTCAAGCACTCATTATATAGGAAAGGTAAGCACTCATCGAAATCATGCAATACATCACTTTAACCATAAACTTGTCTATCAACTCAAGTTTCCAATACTACAATGTATGCACAATATTAGGATCAAAAAGTTCTTTCTTAAGCTTGTAATATAGAGACATTGGTTAAGATAGGAAATTTTAGGCTAAGTGACTTAAATTTGCATTCAAGTACCCTTACCCCCTTTCTTCTCCTTTCAAAGCATGAAGTTCTTCATCTTCCACCTTATCCAACCCCTTTTTTTATCAAATGAACCCAAGCTTCTACTAAATATTTAAATAAACACTCATTTATGCTCTTATTCTTTTCTTTTTCTTGTAAGAACTTTGTTCTTACTTTTCTTCTCTCTTTTTTTTTTTAATAAGAACTTTGTTCTTATTCTTTTCTTTTCTAACTTTGAGCTTATAGGAGTGTTCTTTCAACTCAAAACCAATCTCAAGACCCTTCACCATCACCCACCATTTCTCATAAATTTTCAACTTTCACCAAGGTTCCCTTAACCATCCTTCACCACCTATCATCCGGTTCAAGAAGAAAAGGCTCTATGTAAGGCTCAAAGTGGGACGACAATGGTAATGAAAGATAGGCTAGTGTTTAGGAAAAATGGGCTATTCAATGATGGCCTAAGATCATTTCCTAATTATACACACAAGTAGTACTTCTAACATGAGTATCAAGGCAAGTTCTAGTAAAGAAAATGCAATGGAAGATCAAGCTCTCAAGAAAGTATATTAGCTATGTAAAATGCATAGTTTAAGGCTTAAAATCCTCCCAAGCTTTTTGCCTAGAGTCTAAGTATTTAAGTTCAATCATTCCAAGTCATTCAAGTGAAATAATCCTAATCATGCTTGACTCAAACTTGAGAAATTTCAAAAATGTCACCATTTTAGCATCAATCATTGACATCTTACCCAAAAATACTTGAGTAAATAAACACGTGCTTTCGCACTCAAGCATGCAAGCATTCATTCATTATTCAACTTAAAAACTTTTCAATTTTCTAAAAATTTCACACTCAAGCTCCAATCAATCAACAAAATCATCCTCACCAAAGATTCTCCATGTAAGCTCCAATGAAACTTCAAACAAACAAAACAAACAACCAAGAAGGAATTTTCATCAATTAAGCTCATCGACCTAAACTCATCACCAAACCAAAACAAACAAGAATCATCCATTTAACCCCAAATCAACCACAATCATCAAGCAAGCCTAAGCATATAATCAATGAAATCATAATGATACCACATCACATTGGAAAGTGAAAAACCAAGAGTAAAGTAATTTAAATTCTTTATCCTACCCCCCTCCCCCAAAATTATTTTGGAAAATAAATTCTAAAATGAGTTTGGAGGGAAGAATAATAAGAAATTTAAATTACACTCACAAAGGTCCAAAGCTATGTTGAAGGTAGTTTTGAAGGCCATTCAATCCATTGCTTGCTTGATTGGTTTGAATTTCTTCCTTCACTCGTTCCCATCATGATTGACCTCATGCATTGACAATGAAACACATGGAACTTGTGAATGAGAAATGAACTTAAAAATATGAAGTATTAATATAGAAATAGAGAAAAAATAGAAAAAAACAACTAAATCAAAAATAAGAAACAAAAATCAAATTCAAACTAAAGAAACTAACTAGAAAGAAAAAGGAAAGGATAGTTGTTGGGGTGCCTCCCGACGAGCTCTTGTTTTTAACGTCATTAGCTCGACGATACCTCTTTGCCCTTTTCAAGGGACTTTGAATGAGGTCCCTCCTCTATCAAGCACCGACTCTTCATCAAACACTTCAACCTCCAGTTTATCCACTCATTTCATTGCATCAAAGATTGAGATGGTGAGACTCTCATCATTTACTCTAAAAGTGAGATTTCCCT
Organism: Mentha longifolia; assembly: GCA_001642375.2. Lineage (NCBI taxonomy): Eukaryota > Viridiplantae > Streptophyta > Magnoliopsida > Lamiales > Lamiaceae > Mentha > Mentha longifolia. Next base: position 18,828,476 of record CM038114.1, on the reverse strand, counting down.
CTTGCACATCGATAAGAGTTCGACCTGTTGCAAGAAATGGCCTTCCAAGAATGAATGACATATCCTTGTCCTCCGGCATATCCAAGATCACAAAGTCAACCGGAAGTATGAACTTATCAACTTTCACCAAAACATCCTCTACTATTCCTCTAGCATAAGAAATCGAACGATCAGCCATTTGAAGAAAAATAGTAGTAGGCTTAATTTCACCAATATTCAACTTTTGAAAAATTGAAAATGGCATCAATTTGATGCTAGCACCAAGATCACACAACGACCTACCAAATGTTTGCCCCCCTATTTCACATGCAATAGTGAAACTTCCCGGATCTTTTTGCTTCAATGGCAATTTCCTTTGAATAACCACACTAACTTCCTCCGTAAGATTTATGGTCTCAAAAGAACCAAATTTCCTCTTATTAGCTATGGCATCTTTAAGGAACTTCATATAACCCGGCATTTTACTAAATGCATCAAGTAAAGGTAGGTTGATTTGTACCTTATTGAAGATATCCAATAACCTCTTCATCTTTTCATCAACCTTTGGCTTTGCTAGACAATGAAGAAATGGAACCTTTGTGATCACATCCTTGGTGGGAAGAGGGGCCTCCTTTGTTGCTTCATTCTCTTGACTTTCATCTTGAATAGCTTTTCCTTTAGACTTTTTCTTCCTCTCATACGAGGCTCGATCTTCATTCTCATACGAAATATCTTCAACAACCGGTGCTTCCATTTCTTCTCCAATCTTTGCATGATTCTCGTAAGCTCTTCTACTCCTTAAATTAATGGTATTACTCCCCTTCTTCTCATGCAAGTTCTCATCATTCGACTTAGGAGGCAATGCTAAATTATCCAAGCAATTCGGCTCAACTTGATATTGAGAAGCTTTAGGAGTTGGAGTGGGCGTAGTACTTTGTGGTTTCTTGTAGAACTTTGCCTTCTCATTAAACTTCTCTTCTCCAAGTAACTTCTTTATCTCAGAAACATAATAAGCACCTCTTCTTCTTTCCATCAAATTCTCGTCCTCCGACCACGGGATTCCATTATTGAGCTTCATCCTTTTATGATATTCATGAATATCTTCCTTCGACTTGCTTTCAATGTCTTCCAAATGAGGCCAATAATCTGGGACCGTTATGGAGTATATATCATTAGCGAAACTCTTTTGTGTCCATTCTTTCTCATAAAGGCTATGATCGTGAGAAGGATCCCAAGGAGGGACGCTTTGACCACCCTACTTTTTTCTCATATAAAATGGCACTTGTGGCTTTTTGTCCTCTTGGATCTCTTGTGAGGGTTTGGAAGATACCTCACTCACCACATGGATTGCGTTGCATTATTGCTTCGGATTTTCTTGAGCCTTACTAGAGAATTCTCCGAACTTGTATTGAGTGGTAGCTTGGTTAGCCATTTGGATATTTTGGCCTTCCATCATCTTGACTTGCTTTGACAATGAAGTGAGGGAATTCTCCAATGCATTGACCTTTTAGCCGGTTTGAGTGATGAATGCACTTTGTTGAGAGGATATTTGAGCTTGATTTTCCAACACTTGTTGCATCATTTGCTCCATAGATGGAGAATTCTTCTTTGGCTCTTCAATGACTCCTTGGTAGACGGAGAATCTGGAAGGTGGAACTTGAACATTATTTGGATTTCCGTAGGAGGGATTAGGAGAATTCCTAGTGTTGGGATTGTAGGCTTGATAGCCTCCTTGTTGATTGCCTTGAAATCCCACTTGGTGTCCTTGAAAACCTTGCTTGTTGTAATTGCTATAAGGACTTTGATTAACATAACTCACATTTTCATCTCCATTAAATTCCAATGTCCCTCTAGCGTGATCACCATGCATTTGAGCTTTCCTTTCATATTTATATGTTTTCTTCAAATTGGCAAGCTCCAAGGCTAAAGCATCGTACCTTGCATCCTCAAGAACCGAGTTCACCCTCTTCGTAGGGCCCCTTTCCATTGGCCATTGATAGCTCTTGGCCGCCATTTCTTCTATGATCCTCAAAGCTTCTTTGGCATTTCGGTTCACAAGACAACCACTGAAAGTCACATCAACTATGCTCCTTGTGTGGGGAGAAAGACCACTATAGAAATTCACAATTTGTTGAGCTTCACTAAAGCCATGTTGAGAGCACTTGCGTAGCAAGTCCCTATACCTTTCCCACGCCTCAAATAATGTCTCATCACTATATTTAGAAAAGTGAGAGATTTTCGATATTAGCTTTTGGGCCTTTGAAGGTGGGAAGTACTTGGCAAGGAAGACTTTGAAAAGTTTTTCCCAAGTGGTAATCTCATTCTTATTAAGATTTTTGAACCACTCATTTGCACGATCCCTCAATGAGAAGTTGAAGAGCCTCATCCTAATGGCATCCTCCGGGACTCCATTATACTTCACCGTATCACATATCTCAAGAAATATGCTCAAATGAGCATTAGGATCTTCATCGAGCCTCCCTCCAAATTGTTCAGATTGGACCATTTGGATAAGGCCGGTCCTTATCTCAAAATTGTTTGCATTGACATGAGGTTCCCATGCTCCTCCTTGAAATTGATCCGTGAGAAATTCAAACATTTGGTTGAGTGGAGGTTGTTGAGCTTCTTGAGCCCTCGTTTCTTGCTCATCTCTCCAAGCTCGCATATCTTCCAATTCCTTCCTAAGAGCCTCAAACTCTTGATTGTTAGCCATATCTTGCTCTTCAATAGAATTCCTCTTTCTATGTCTCCTTTCAAAGTTCAAGATCAAAGGTTGAACAAGTAGTCCCTTATATCTTGTGTGCATAAACCTACAAAACAAAATTTAAAAGAAAAACAATGCTTGAATTAGTAACTCAATGACCAAATCGGCCATTGAAACTTAAACAAAACATTCCCTGGCAATGGCGCCAAACATTGATCGCTCTCACTTTTAGGAGTGAGATAGATGCAATGATAATCGATGTGTATATCGAGTCAAATCCACAAGGAATGTTAGGATGTACGAATTTCAAGTAGTAATCTAGTTATCTAACTACTATTCAAGCTACCAACAAGCATGTTTTTGTGTTTTTGCTTAACTAAGGACAATGAAAGTAAGTAAAAAGCTTAAAGTTCAACTGAACAATCAAGAAGTATTCAAATAATGAAATTCAATGAGAAATGAAAGTGACTCCAATTATACTTCAATTAGGTCTAAGGGATAGGGATGTGACACTCTAAATAGAATTAGTCATTTTAATTTAATTTCATCTGGGAAACCTCCTAAGTATGATTCACTCAACTCTCATTGTAATGAAATCAAGTAGATTAATAAAAGGCCTAACTCCTACTAAGATATTAAGCAATTCATTAACTCCTTAGAGCTTATGGAGTCCCTTAACCCTACTATACTCTAGCATGCAAATCTCTTGATCCTAACATCTAATCTAAGTCTCCTAAGCTTTAGATCAAACACTTGATATGCAACTATGGTGATCAATCCCAATTACATAATAAAACATAGCCCCAAGAGAGATGAACATAAAATTAGAAGGTAAATTCATAATTAGAGCCTAATCCCATCACTTATCCCTAATCTACATAATATTGGAATCACAAAGAGATCTAGCTAGACATGATTAAGGAAATTAAACCATAGAAAATGCATAAAACCATAATCAAAAGAAAGATAATTCAATAAGGAACAAAATAGTGGAAGGATCTTCAAATCTTCAAAATATTTCTCCAACAATTGATGAAAATATCAAAGTAGAAAGAGGGAAATATTTTTAAGGTTCTAAGATGAATCTTTGTAGGCCCCGATAAATAGTCATTGGTGTATGGGGGGGGAATACACCAATTAGCCAACAGTTTTGATTTTTCAAAATAATTTGATTTTACTGAGTCGTCACTCCAGTTTATCAGAGCAGCTTAGTTTTTCCAGCTCAATCAGTAAACTGCTGAGCTTGCAAAACTAACCTAGGAGCGGAAGTTTGGTGGAAAGGTTGGCTAACAGTTTTCAACGCAGTTTTCAAAAGACTTTAGTTCAGACAACTGCTCATGCAAGACAGGTTACAGTAGTGCAGGTTGTGATCATGCAAACTGTGTAAATAAAGATGTAAAAGTAGCAAGAGAGAGAAACACGAGGAGTTTTTATCGTGGTTCGGAGTAAACAGCTCCTACGTCCACGCCAGATCCCGTCAAATTTGTAATCCCTTAAGTTGAGATATTCACTCCTTTTAACACTGCTGGAGGTCCAGTCCAAATTCAAGTCTTTCTCTAGACTAAATCTAGCACGATTCTTGAGTCGTGTCTCTTCTTACTTTACATACAATCTTTCATACAATCTTACCAACGCTAAACAACTAGCGCTAATATCTAAACTAGAAAGCTGTGAATAGCTATCGTAGTTAGGAATACACAACTCAATCAACTACACTAAATATCAACTATGATGATAGTGAGAGTGTGTGTGATGTGTTCTAGTAAGACAGTTTCCAGAGAGATCAGAAATCTTCAAAGATCAACACTTGGGAAAACTCTAGTGATTTCGAGTGTTGATTGAATGATTTTTAGCTTGAGATTTCTGCAGCGTTTTGGCTTGTGTATTGAGTTTCTCGTAACTTCTTTCTGGAATGAGATGAGGTATTTATAATGAAGCATTTGAATTAGAGCCGTTGGAAGTGTGTCAGGATTTGCAGTACCGTACACTGACACAATTCTTGTCGTTATGTGAGAACAGGTTTCTCAACCACAGCTCAGGTTGGTCTTCACAGGTCGACCTTCCTATGCCTCGAACTGTCTTCGGTCTTCTGTAACCTTCGTGTGAAATCTTCGAGTATGGTAGGAGTAGGTTACAAAGACAAATTTCCTAATGGAACAGTATGACAGATTGAGTAGATTAGGTATAAGGTTCCACTACCAACCTTGACCTTTACATGAGCAACCTATCCGAGTTAAGCTTGACTGATCCAAACACGGAGACCAGCCTGTTCCACTTAAAACCTATATCTAAGTGTGGTTTCTAATAGCATTATCAAAACCCAGTTTCAAAGGGTTCCCAACAATTTCCCCCTTTTTGATAATGCCGAAACCCACACTTTATATTTTGGCTTAGAAGTTTTGAACTTCACACAAAAGAAAAATGATCAAAGGTTTAATGTCCAGCCAACTGCATGAGAATAAATGTTAGAAAAGTTAAAGCATGACATGTAAAGGCCTGGACAAAGAGAGATTGTCATCAGGAACAAAAGATGATCATTTTTCATTTATAGTATCAACCGAATTGATATACACATATTACAGAGTTGATACATAAAATAAATGAAAGCGATCGGGTTACTTCCTCAATGACTTGAACCTTTCTTCAGCAATCTTGTCTAAGCTTACAGTTCCCATAGCTGCATATATGCTGTCTCGAATCGACCAGTACTCGTCATAGTTTGTGATCTTGCAGCCATACTGAGCTGCGACACTCCTAATAAATGTATTAATTCTGTTGATGTCTGGAGTATTAGTGTCACAAACAGTGGGAGGACGGAAGGTCTCTTTCTTGGGCAGATTGAGTGTGATCTTGTCTTTTGCAGCTTTCGCCCTGACTCTCTTGATGAATTCGCGATCTAGGAAAGTCTGCAGCCAGTTGTGAAAGGCAGTTTTGGTATTACCAGTGTAACGAGCATCGATCTGCAACTAGTAGTGGTGCAAGATGAATAGGTTGATGAACTCATCCCATATGAGCTGATCTTCCACTGGTAACCAATTGGACAGTTCTCTCTTATCAACCTGTTCCTTGTAGCTTTCAAGTCCTTTGAAGCTTGCCACGCGAGCTTTGTCCCTTGCCCTCTTTTTCTTCAATTCTTCCAGAAACAGCTTCTGCTTTCCTTCATTTTCGCAGTCTTCTGTGGTATATCCAGCTTCTACCATAAGTCGGATGAGGTTGGATTCACCCTGTGCCTTTTCTTGAGCAGACAGCTTGGAAGAAGCAGGTTGAGGGGCAAATGTCACGGGCGGAGCAGCTTCTGATTGTATCACAGGTTGGTAAAAGTGACCTGTGCCTCTGCCTTGAGGCAGTTGAGTAACCTGTTTCTCCTTGCCTTTCCCTTTCGAAGCACCTCGTTTTTCTTTGCCTTTCCCTTTCCCCTTTTCAGCATTATCATCAATCAAATTTTGAACAACGGTGTTGAGGGAGGCTTGTTTATCAGAAATTAAGGACAGGTCTGAGCTGATCTTTTCTTTGAACTGCAAGAGGGAGTTGATGTTCCCTTCCATCTCCTCCTCTTTCTTCAGTGAGCTTGATGTAGTTTGAGTGAGCTTCGTAGTGAAGTCGTGTACGAGCTGGTTGAGTTGTTCAAACTCGTAATTCAAGCCATCAATGGAAGATTTCGAGGCGACCTTCAATTCGGACAGCTGGTGGGGAAGCAGCTTATCTGTTTCTGCTTTCAGTTGGGTGGAGATGAAGGTTGCGAACTGGCTTGCCACTACTTCCTTGATGACTTGTGGCATTTCATCCTTGATGTTTGACAACATGGCGGATGCAGCTTTATCCATTGCTTCAATTTTGTCCGCAATCTTCTTGTGTTCTGCAACCTCTGTTGCCTTCACCTTGGAAACCTCCTCAATGATGAAATTCTTTAAGTTGTCTTGCATCGCAGTGAGAGGAGTACCAGCGGTTGCAACAGAGTAGATAGGTGCACGATCATGATCGGACTCTGTGTCTTTGCTGTTCCGGGTGGGAGAAGGAATAGGACTGAAGTCATCATCCTCTGGAAACCTGAAATTATAGGAGCTTCGATCATCAGTATAAAAAGGTTTCAAGTCAATACTGAGAGCCCTGGCCTCTCTCTTCATCCTAGAGAGAACAAAATTCTTGAAGTAAGCGCGAGCTTCAGGAATTGAAGCATAGCCAAAATACTTCCCCAGGGTGTGCTCCTCAATTTCAAGCTGTTCGATGGTGTGAATCAGGAAGATAGACTTCAAATCACAGTAAGATTTGTCCTTCCCATCGAGCAAAGTACGCAGCCTGTATGCCATCTGCCTGGTCTCTGGTGTGAGATCAATTCCGGGAAAAGACTCCAAGACAGTCTTTTTAGCATTGATTTCGATGGAGTTGACCAGCATGGCAGCTGTAGTTTTCACAGGATCTTCTTGGACATCATCATCGTCGGATGAGAGGATAAGGTTGATGTCAATCTCTGGTGGAAAGCTGAGATGATGAGAGGCTTCACCGGACTGCTGGTGGACATCAATTGAAGAGTTGGGATTTTCTTTCTCGAAATTTGTCTCGTCTGCAGGTTGAGACACAGAATGACTCTAGCCAGCTTTCTCCAGAACTAGAGCCTTGAAGATCTCATGAACAGAGGGAGTATGAATTGAAACCTGTGCGTCGGTCTATTCAGTGATGTCTTCGTGTAGGGTGAAGGTTGGGCGAGCAGGTTGGTGCTGCACTTCAATCTCAGCAAACTCCGTATGTAACCTGCGAGAGATGGGAGTTGGAGATTTAATTCTCACATACTTGGATAGTCTGTCAAGCTGTTTGCTGGGGGCGTGCTGTCTCTTCCTTATGTTGTCTCGCTGTTCTGGGGGTACCCAGGCTGGGTTGGACCTACCCGTTTCATACAAAAATGATTTGACCGTGTCGTCATTCTTGGCAAAGACGGTCATGTCAACCCCAATTATTAATTCAAGCTATTTCTGGTCCTTGGGGACCTTTTCCTTGTTAAAAGGCGTCATTCCACTCCAATTGAGGTCGGGGTGGAGACATTGAATTAGGGAGCAGATCTTGGTGCCTAGGCGCAGGTTCCTGGCAACACGGAATTCGACCAGCTCTTCGTCTTCAAAGGTGATCGAGAGCTGCTTGATTTCTTCATTGATGAGTTCGAGAAGAAATCAGGCCCAGTTCACGTCTAGACCCTGCACGATTGCAGTCATCACTTTTAACTTCGCTGGAGTGACAGCGTCGTGGTTACCAGAGTAACCAAGGAAAATCTTGTGAACAAAGTCGAAGAGGACTCTGTATGCAGGTCGCAGCAGAGGTAGCGAGAACTTTTTCCCATCATATTTTTCAGCAGGCTGCATCAAAGCTTTCTGGTACACAGCTTCCAGATCTGCATCAGGAACATCCAAAATAAGACCCATGGGCTTGTGATACAGGATTTCCACGGTTCCCGAATCTACGATGCTGTAGGTCCGAGTGATGAGTGGTAGAATGGGAATGTGCTCATCGGGCTCATTGGGTATCGGAAGATAGAATTGGGCAGAATCGACATCTTCCTGGCAAAAATAGGAGAGAATAAACATCACGACTTGTTGGGGAAGCCAGAATTTTGGCTCATATGAGATAATTTTGAAGAAACCATCCGCCGCTTTAATGGTGGAGTACATCTCGTTCAGGCCGGCGTAGCCGTATGTAGAGAGATTTGCCGAGGGCTCCATGAGAATAAACTCCTGCATGTACTGAATCTTCTGTTCTGTGGTCGTCGGAAGATCTGGCTGGTTGCTTGTACCGGTTGTGTGCTTGACATTGTGAGAGGTGGATTCTCCTGCCATTTCGAGAAAGTATGGGCGAACTTAGAATGTCGAATTTTGAAAGAGAGAAGTTGCAGAAAATTGGCGGAAGAATTCAGAAGTTGAATGAGAACGACGATGCACAGTATGAGCACATATATAAGAGAAAATAGGCGGTTGAGATTGAGGTATTTCAACCGTTCAACGGATGGGATTAAATCCCTAGAAATCCGTGAGGTATTGGGTGCGTGGGGTGGTTGTGAAGCCCACTCGCACAACCCTTACACTCAACCATCGCCTCGCATTTAATGCGAATTTAACATTTTGCATACACTTTTTGACATACATGGAAAGTGAAGTGCGAATGTTATGTATTGTGTCAGAATATCCTTAATAATAATTTCAATAAATAACAAAACACATGCTTCAATAAATGAAAATGATTGATAAGGCATAATTCAAAAACATGGAGACTGATACAGGTCGTCCATGACACTTCCCTATGCAAACTGTGACTTATCCACAGTTTTTGATCTCGCAGTTTCCACCTAGCTGGACTGTTCTTTGGCAGTTTTCTTGATTTTCGTGAAAAATTCTGCTAAGTGTTAATTGGAGATTGATGCGACATCTCCAGTTCCCCCTTAAAGGTTGGCCAGTAATTTTGACTTTCAATGCAGTTTTTGGCCTCAAGCTGCGTGTCACCGAACTGCTTTCGTTAGCATGCAGTTTCCAAGTCAGTCTTCTCTTGGCTAACCTGCTCTAGCGAACTGCTTTTGTTAGCATGCAGTTTCCAAGTCAGTCTTCTCTTGGCTGACCTGCTCTAGCGAACTGCTTCCATTTTCTGACTTAGGTTGTGTATCCATTCTGAGCATTCCAAGCTTTCCACACAGCATTTTGAATCTTTCTTCCATGAGAGGTTTTGTTAGAATATCAGCTCTTTGGATGTCAGTATGGATTTTCTCAACTGTTATGTCTTGTTTTTCCACATGATCTCTAATGAAGTGATGCCTTATATCAATATGCTTGCATCTGGTGTGGTAGACAGGATTCACAGTGAGTGCTATAGCGCTTGTGCTGTCACAATAGATAGGAACTTTTCGAACTGTGACTCCATAATCTTTGAGTTGTTGTTTCAACCAAAGAATTTGTGCACAACAGCTTCCTGTCGCCATGTACTCAGCTTCTATTGTTGAAGTAGCAACTGAAGTTTGCTTCTTCAAAAACCAAGATATCAACTTGCTTCCAAGAAACTGACAAGTCCCTGAGTTGGACTTTCTATCCAGTTTGCATCCTCTATAATCTGCATCTGCATAGCCAGTTAGTTCAAAATTATCATCACAAGGGTACCATAATCCGAAGTTTACAGTTCCCTTGACATATCTAAGAATTTTCTTGGCTGCTTCTAGATGAGATTCCTTTGGATTAGCTTGATACCGAGCATATATTCCAACTGCAAAAGAAATATCAGGTCAACTTGCAGTAAGATAAAGTAAAGAACTAATAATTCCCCTGTACAAAGTTATGCTGGCAGGTTTCCTTTCAGAATCTGGATTCATCTTTCCATTTGCAATCATTGGAATCTTCAGTGGTCTGCTATCTTGGACACCGAATTTGGTTGCCAGCTCGTTAGCATATTTGGATTGACAAATGAAGATACCATCCGCAGATTGCTTGACCTGCAGGCCGAGGAAGAAGTTCATCTCCCCCATCATAGACATTTTGTACTCATCCTTCATGAGTTCTCCAAACCTGTCACATAGAAACTTTGACCTAGATCCAAAGATAATATCATCAACATAAATTTGCACTAGAAGAATATCATCCTTGTACTTAAAAGTAAATAAAGTTCTGTCGACCGATCCTCTTTTAAAACCAGAATACAGTAGGAATGTGGACCGCATTTCATACCAAGCTCTAGGAGCTTGTTTCAAACCATATACTGCCTTGTGAAGTTTGTAAATTTTCTCTGGACCGGCTTCCTCGAAACCTGGTGGTTTTTCAATGTAAACTTCTTCACCAAGGATTCCATTGAGAAAAGCACTCTTCACGTCCATTTGGTAGACTTTAAACCTCTAATGAGCTGTATATGCTAGAAACAACCTAATTGCTTCTAGTCTTGCCACTGGTGCGTAGGTCTCATCATAGTCTATTCCTTCTTGTTGACAGTAACCTTTGGCAACTAGTCTTGCCTTGTTTCTGATCACTTCAGCATTTTCATCTTTCTTATTCCTAAACACCCATTTTACATCAATCACTCCTTGATGTGTAGGACGATCAACTAGTGACCATACTTCGTTTCTTTTAAACTTATTGAGTTCCTCTTGCATGGTTGTAACCCAGTCATGGTCGATAAGAGCTTCCTCAACGGTTTTGGGTTCACAGTGGGAGAGATAACAGCTTAGTAGACAACTTTCACCTATCTGTCTTCTTGTCTTCACACCCACCTTTGGGTTCCCAACAATGAGATCTTCAGGATGAGCATCGACCCATCTCCTTTGACGAGAGATTTCTTCTTTTGTAAGAATTGGTTCAGGGTCTAGTGAGGGATCTTCAAACTCAGGTAGAGGTTGAGGAGTGAAGGGGTCAAGCTGTTCAAATTATTCAGCAAGCTGATCCTCTGACAGTTCTGCATTGACTGCAGGTTCTTTTGGAGTTTCTGGATCAGTTGAAGAGGTGCTGGTTGGAGGATCTTCGGTTCCCCCTTGGTTTGTTCCCCCTTGCTGAATGGGTGGATTTTGTGGATTGGAATCTTGTACAGGCTGACTTTCTTCTTCTTCCAAGTCGGTTGGACTCCATATTAGTATTTCATCTCAAAACTGTGTGTTGGAGCCAGCTTGATCTTGATTTGCACCTGTACTTTCTTCAGGTTGAGTCTCCCTGTACTCATAGATAGATTCATCAAAAACAACATGTGATGTTACTTCCACAATTTGAGTCTTCTTGTTAAAAACATTGAAGGCTTTGCTGATCTCTGAATATCCTACAAATATTCCTGGATCTGCTTTGCTATCAAATGTTTTTAACTATGATTTCCCATTATTATGAATGTAACACACGCAACCAAAAGATTTAAGATATTTCAATCAAGGTCTCTTATCTTTCCACAGCTCGTATGGAGTTTTTCCATGTCATTTATAAATGACTAATATGTTCTGAGTGTAGCAAGCTGTGTTGATTGCTTCCGCCCAAAACTTCTTGGGAAGATTGGTTTCATTCAGCATTGTGCGAGCTGCTTCCTTTAGAGACCTGTTGCGTCATTCAACAACACCATTCTGTTGACGTGTGCGAGCTACTGAAGTTTGATGTGTAATTCCATTCTAGTACAGTAGGACTCAATCATATGATTAAGAAATTATGTTCCACGATCGGATCTGATTGAGATCACACTTTTGTTTTTCATGTTTGACAGTCTTGTGAGTAGCGCAGGTAGCTCTTCTAGTGTCTCCTTCTTTTTATGTAAGAAAATAACCCAAGTATATCGTGAGTAATCATCAACAATAACAAGAGTATACTTTTTACCATTAATGCTTCTAGGAGTTACTGGACCAAATAAATCCAGGTGGAGTAATTCCAAGATTCTACTTGTGTTGTGAGCTGCAATGCTTGGGAATGACGATTTGGTCTGCTTTCCAGCTTGACAGGCTTCACAAACATGATCTTTGTAGAAGACTTGATCTGGAAGGTCATCTGCGAGCTTCTTGCGAGCAAGCTTGTTGATTGCTTTAAAGTTTAAGTGACACAGTCTCTTATGCCATAGCCAGCTCACATCAGGTGCAGATTTGGTGACCAGACAGGTTTCTTTCTCATCTGACCATTGTACTATGTACAAGTTATCCAGCAAAATACCGGTAAGAAGAATTTCATCTCCTTCCTTGTTCTTTATAGCACATTTGTTAGCAGAAAATTCTACTCATTTTCTAGTAGAGCAGAACTGGCTTACTGAAAAGAGATTATGGTTTAGACCTTCAACATATGTGACATTAGATATTGTTGTTTTACCAACAACTAGATTACCGTAACCTCTTTGTTTTCCCTTTAGAGTCTCCTCCAAAAGTGACTAGAGGTCCGTCATATTCAATGAAGTTTGTAAGCATGCTTCTGTCGCAGGTCATGTGCGTTGTGTATCCACTGTCAATGATCTAGACCGTGCCACGAGCTGATCGCCTTCTCCTTTGAGCTTTCCCATCCTGCAATTAGGCAGTTTTAGCAACCCACATGAATTTGGGTGCTTTGTTATCAGGTTGAGTTTTAGCAACTTGGTTTCCAGGCTTCTTCTTTTGGATCCTCCTGTTGACTCGTGGCTTGGTCGGTTGCTTATTTGTTGAGTAGAAGGTTTCATTAGAGTATGAAGACTGCAGTTTGTAATGAGCATGTTGGCAATGATCATTTTGATAATACTGCTCCATGTATCCATATCTGCATCGATCATTTCCAAATCCACTTCCATGTGGAAATTAATAGTGCCTACTTAATAGCTCAGGATATTGGTACCAATGATGGTCGTACCAATAACCTTTATTGTCAAGTGTTTGTTGATTTGGCCGCTACTCATAGTAATTATTTCGTTGTGGTTGAGCAGTTTGAATGGTTCTTGGTTGAGAGACTGCTTTTCTTTTGCTAACAGTTTGCCCCCTTCTTGGAGCAGGTTGGCTTCCTTTTTGATAAGCTGTTTGACCATACAGTTTCCTAGGTCGCTCAACCTTTTGTTGTTCAACTGACGGCCTTAGCTGCTGTTTCTTAATAGCAGGCTTTTCATGCACTTTCACCAGGATTGCTTGTGGTTGTTGGGATGGATTTTTCAGTTTGATTTGCTTGTTTGGTAGAGTGTGATGAGTTTTGCCTTCAACCAATTCTTTTTCTTTCACGAACAGGACCTTCTCCTTTTCTTTGGCTCTGCAGGTTTGACCATGGAATCCAATGCCAAACTTTATCTGAGCAGGTCTCTGGGCAGCTTGCAAGGCTTCAAGCTTTTCACCATTTTTGTTCATTTTCATTAGGACTTGTTGAAGCTTGAGCTCTTTCTGCAACAGCTTTTCATGCTCATTTGAGAGATCTACTAGTTTGCCATTCAAGTTGTTGATCTCACTATCCTTTTCAGTGAGCATTTCTTTAAGGTTTTCTTCCCTTAAAGCTGATTGACCCAATTGAATTTTTAAGGTTTCTATCTCCCTTTTCCTTGCTTCATCATAGAGAGTGAAGTCTTCATTCATGGTAGCTTTGAGTTTCATATTTTCATCCTCTAGCTTGGATCCTTCTATGACTACTTGTTTAAACATTTCTGAGAGCTTCTTATAGTCATCAAGCTGTTGTTGAAACTCTTCATACGTTGGCATTTCAGGTAGTTCAATACCTGTATGTTCGGAGTTAGTTGAATATGAAAGTGAGGTTTCAGTATCAACCTTGTATTGAGCAAGATCGAGATCTTTTCCCATGTAACATTCCTCATATTCAAGTTCCTCATCAGCTAAGCGACATTCCTTCTCATCCAATTCATCATCATCTTCGTCGGAGGAGGTTGAGTCTGATAATGTGGAAATTGCTTTGGCCTCTTCCTCAGCTGCGATCATGGCGTTACACTGCTCCTTAAGTTTTTGATCTCTTTTTGTGCGGAGCTCTTCGCGTTCAGCTTTTGTTATGTCTGGGCAGTCTGACTTATAGTGACCTGGTCTACCACATTCAAAACAGCCACCCTCGGGAGTGTTAGAAGAATTAAATTTAGAGGGTTTTGATTTACCTTCACCTTTCTTGTCGGAAGAAGAGGTGGTTTGATTTCTCTTGAAATCCTTGTGATATTTACGGAATTTGTTGAAGCGTTTTTCAAGCTTTTCATTTCTCCTAGCCATGAGTGCATAGTCTTTCAACAATTTCTCCATTTTGGAGCATAAATCCTTTGGGATTGCTCTTTCCTCTATCATTGATGCAGCATCCTTTTCTTTCTTTTCGGGCTCGGTCTTCTTGCTTGAAGACGCTTGTTCTGACCCGTGAAGTCCGATCATTTCAAATTCATTCCCGATGAGTAGATCAAACAGTTACTCGGTTGACAGGTTGCTGATATCCGACCTGCCACGGTGCATAGCACTGTACACATGCCAGCTTGCTGGGAGAGATTGGATAACTTTGAGGTTGAGTTCGCGCTGTGTGTATTTATCTTTCTTAAGAGCTGCGATCTCCAAAGTGATCATTGTGAATCTGTTCTTGAGCTGATCAATGGTCTCCATTGGCTACATTTTGAATTCTTCAAATTTACTGCATGCCACTGACAGTTTATTTTCCAGCATTTCTGTTGATCCAAGGCTTATGGCTTTTAAGGTGTCCGACATCTCCTTTGCAGTTCCAAGATTTCTTATCTTGGCCAGGTGGACTCCCTTAACTGTGCTAGAGATCAACCCTTTTGCGAAGCTGTCAAGTCCAGCTTCCTTTCTTTCTTCGGTTGTGTATTTTCTGGGATCTTTGATCTTTAGCACATACGTTGCTTCGGAACCTTTTTCTCCAGAAACATCAGTATCGTAGGGTTCGTAGATTGGTGTTGGGCCATTCTCGATGACATCCCACATCAACACATGATGAGCTTGGAGGCACATCTTTATTCGAAAGCTCCAGTCTTCATATCCCTGCACAGATAAATCTTCGCAGACGCGGAGAAGTGAAGCTTCCATAGTGACAGTTTATGTATGCATGCACAAACACACTTCTAGAGATCTAGTTCAATTTGACACGAAAACACAAAAAGCTTCTAGTATGCAGAAGCAGTGGTCAAAAGAACCACCGCTCTGATACCACTTGTAGGCCCCGATAAGTAGTCATTGGTGTATGCGGGGGGGAATACACCAATTAGCTAATAGTTTTGATTTTTCAAAACAATTTGATTTTACTGAGTCGTCACTCCAATTTATCAGAGCAGCTTAGTTTTTCCAGCTCAATCAGTAAACTGCTGAGCTTGCAAAACTAACCTGTGTGCGGAAGTTTGGTGGAAAGGTTAGCTAATAGTTTTCAACGCAATTTTCAAAAGACTTCAGTTCAGACAACTGCTCATGCAAGACAGGTTACAGTAGTGTAGGTTGTGATCATGTAAACTGTGTAAATAAAGATGTAAAAGTAGCAAGAGAGAGAAACACGAGGAGTTTTTATCGTGGTTTGGAGTAAACAGCTCCTACGTCCACGCCAGATCCCGTCGAATCGGTAATCCCTTAACTTGAGATATTCACTCCTTTTAACACTGGTGGATGTCCAATCCAAATTCAAGTCTTTCTCTAGACTGAATCTAGCACGATTCTTAAGTCGTGTGTCCTGTCCGAGTTAAGCTTGACTGATCCAAACATGGAGACCAGCCTGTTCCACTTAAAACCTATATCTAAGTGTGGTTTCTAATAGCATTATCAAAACTCAGTTTCAAAGGGTTCCCAACAATCTTCAAGCATAAGATAACTAATTAGGGAATATTTTGGGTTAATATACATAAATCATGAGTTTTGGGTTGAGTTAGACCGAGTTGGAACGAACCAACTCGGTCAAGAAATAAGATAGGGCGCCACATTGGCGGTTTGGCCGGCGGTTTGGCCAACCGCCGTGTAACCCGCCGCCGATGCTGCAAGTCAGCCACCCTCATGGCAGTTTGGCTGGCGGTCCAGCCGGCCGCTGTCCAAACAGCCGGTGCTCCTTGCCCCGATCGGTTTTTCTCTCGTTCGGTTCTTTCTTCGATTCTTTCTTTCCTTTCTTCGAACCGGCTTTTGACTTTTGACTCTTACCTCTTGAAGATCGAATCTTCCTTGTTTCCCCCTCAATCTTTAGATACTTCAATGCTCTTCCAATTTCTACAAAAATAGATCGAAAACTGGAAAAAATGAGAAAGGTACAAAATATGCTAAAAGTTAAGAAACCCTAGCAATTATAGCCTTCAATCACACAAATCAAGCTTCAAGCACATACAAAACACACTCAACATGCACATAAATACGTGTTAATCACTTCTCGCGATTGCTGCCTTGTACAACCTCGAGATACACTAAATGGATGTGAAAACTGTTTTCCTCTATGGTGATCTTGAGGATGAAATCTATATGGAACAACCGGAATGATTTGTAGAACCTGGTCAAGAGAAGAAGGTTTGCAAACTGGTTAAGTCCCTCTATGGATTGAAACAAGCGCCACTTTAATAGCATTTGAAATTTGATAATGGGATGTTATCAAATGGGTTTAAAATAAACGAGTGTGATAAATGTGTTTACATTAAGAGCATGAATGACGGGTATGTTATTGTGTGTCTTTATGTAGATGACATGTTAATCATGGGTAGTAATATTCGAGTGATTAACGAAATGAAAAGTATGTTAAAGAAAAAGTTTCACATGAAAGACTTGGGTTTAGCGGATGTAATTTTTCGAATGAAAATTCTAAGGAATTCCGATGGGATTGTCTTGTCACAATCTCACTATTTTGAGAAAGTGATCAAGAAATTTAATGCCTTTGAAAGTGTGCCCGCAAAAACCCCGATAGAACTTAATGTTCATTTGAGCAAAACCCAGGTGAGTCGGTTGCTCAAGAAGACTATGCTTGGGTCATAGGGTGTTTAATGTACCTTACAAATTGCACTAAACCCAACATAGCGTGTGCCATGAACAAATTGAGTCGTTACACGAGCAATCCAAGCAAGGAGCATTGGAGAGCTCTTGTATGAGTTTTGAGATACTTAAAGTATACTCAAAGTCATGGGCTACATTTTTCAAGATACTCCCTCCCCCCCTGGTACTTGAAGGGTACTGTGATGTTAATTGGATTTTGGACACGAAAGATTCACTTTCTACAAGTGGGTATGTATTTACAATTGGGGATGGAACTGTTTCGTGGAGATTCATAAAATAGACGTGTATAGCCCGATCCATCATGAAGTCCAAGTTCATAGCTTTAGATACAAATGTGAATAAGCCAAGTGGCTAAGAAACTTTCTTGAGGACATTCCATGTTCGGGCCTTTGGTGATGATTCACTACGATAGCCAAGCAGCTATTGGTAGGTCAAAAAGTAGTTTGTATAATGATAAGTCTCGACATATTCATCGATGACATAATACCATGAGATATTTGATCACAACTGGGATTATCTCAGTCGATTATGTGAAGTTGGATAATCTAGCGGATCTGCTAACCAAAGGGTTAAACTGTGATCAAATAAATAAGTTGCGAGAGGGAATGAGAGTAAAATCTACAAAATAAGAACTATCATAGTGGTAACCCAACCATGATGATTGGAAACCCCAATAACTAAGTTCAATGGGAAAACTAAGCTATGAAAGTTCATGTGAAAACACTCACTTTTATCTATTCCCTAGAATGCAGTTAAGTGTTGAAAGTTTGCCTAATGGTGAGGTTAAGTCTATGACTTTTAATGATTCTTAAATACCTCGAGGAGGTTGAGTATGGCAAGATACTCGGTAAAGAATCACCTATATAAGTGTGAAGTGAAGGCGCTTCGTTAAGATACACTTATGAATCCAAAGGGGTGTCTAAGGCCGAAATGGACACAAAATGAGAGAACGGATGAGGTTGAGGTGTTTAAGTGGTAACATCATTGTCTCGGTGCACACCGTGGAAGAATAGTTGAAAGCATTGTGCTACTAATCAGCCTGTGTACTCGATAGTGTTGACTATGGAAGGTTTAAACCCATAAACTACCTATCCTAATACTTTTATACCTCGTGAGGACTGAGCTCTTGCATTTGCATATGGCAATCTCACTCATGTGGGGATTGTTGGAAATTTGGTTTTGACTAAATTAATAATAATTAATATTTAATTTATTTATTAAATTAAATATTATATTCTTGTTCTACTCGCGGAGTACATGAACGTGGTATATTTATATGCTCAAAACCGATTTCCGGTGAGTGAGACATAAATGTTCAAAGTTTGGTGGAGAGTTACTTCATTATTTAATGAAGTGTAAATTATACCACATTGATTAAATATCAATGTGGTGTGATGTATGAATGTGTTTAAATATGTGGGCTTAGCATCAAGTGGGCTAAGTGGACAAGTGTGTGGTTGGGCTCTCGCGTGAACACACACTTGATCCGCCGCCGCCGTCTGTGCCGGCCAGCACGGTCAGCTCGGGCCTCGGCCTTGGGTTCGGGTTTTGTGGCCGTGGACTTGGACTTGGATCTTGGCAATTGGTCCTTTGGGCCTGTTCATGGGCTTGAGCTCGGGCCTTGATTGCTTAATTTTTTGGACCTCCAAAGATAAGGCAAAATGGGCCTAACAAGCTTGGCCCAATTCGACTAACCCTAGCCCAATGTTTGTGACTGTCCAGATTCGTATGAATGGAGCCAAGCTGCACGAGTAGGTTCGTTCTAGAAGGCTGTTACAGTTCAGCCATCACTCCACCAACTCGTAACAGACGGTAACAGCCATGTGGGTTGATTAATACAATTAAGGCATTGAATTCCCTTGCATGGTGAGCTGCCTATAAATAGTGGGGGTTGTAGGCATTTGAAGAACACACAAAACGAAAAGCATCTGCATTTCTCTCTTTTTTTTCTATTTTCGAGCTCAGTTCGTCGCCTACATCTAGTTCGCCCGAGCTCAAAGGTTCTGCGGTACTGCTACCTTCGAGACGAAGCCATTTTATCTTTGGGGACGTTACGCCAAAACCATGAGCACTACCGGGGCATATCTCATCTTGCAGAAAGAGGGTTTTCCTCGACACGGCTTATAGATCTACATTTTTGTTCGTTGTAATTATCTTTAATTTACGTTGTAATTGTCATTTCGCTCGAAGGCAAGTTCGTGTACTCAATTTTTCCAACAGAAGACAAGAGGTTTATCCCACATGACGAGGGCGTCGTCGAGTTTTGGTAGGGGAGGTTTGTTAGACCCTTAAATTGGCGAATGCAGCAGGTGCACGTAGTCACAGGCGACTATATCCAATTACAACAGGTGCGCGTAGCCACGGGCGACTCATATTCGATTTTGAGGTGGCCCGTTGGCCAATATATATTTGAAATTCTTTTAGTATGTATCGATAACTATAATTGTCAAATTTTTATAACAAAATATATATTTTGAATTTAAAACACCTGGAAATATGTTCCCTCCGTCCCCATATACTCCCTCCATTTCATCTAAATTGACACATTTCTTTTTGGCTTTTCTGGCACGTTTTTCCACGGTTCTTGATGATAGGTTTTAAAATGGATTTTTAAAGAATTCTTTCTTTTACGGGATACTACAACTGGTAGTATCCCGTAAAAGAAAGAATTCTTCAAAAATCCATTTTAAAACTCATCATTAAGAAACGTGGAAAAACGTACCAAAAAAGCCAAAAAGAAATGTGTCAATTTAGATGAAATGGAGGGAGTATATGTGTAGAGAGAAACAGCATTCAGTTTAGTTTAAGATAAAGTTGGTGTAAAGTGAGAAAAATAAGATAAAGAAGGGAGAAAGTGAGAAAAGTAGGTAGAAAGTGGGAAAAGTAAAAATAAAGTGAGGGTGAATAAGTAATTTTGGTAAGAAAATCTTTCTATTTATGGAATGCACATATATATGGAGGACGTCCCAAACAGGTAATAAGCACACATATATAGGAGACGGAGGGAGTATTAGACACAAAATCGATTTTGAGGTGACCCATTAGTCAATAGATTTTTGTAATTCTTTTAGTATGTATCGATAGCTATAATTGTAAATTTTTTGTAACAAAATATATATTTTTTAATTTAAAACACTTCACAATAAATTAAAAATAAAATGAGAATCGTTTTAACAAATTATTATAATATTACTATTTTGAGAAATATACAATAAAATGATACCCCGTCGAATTTCGACGGGATACAAACTATTTATTATATAGTTTGTATATATATATATATATATATATATATATATATAGAGAGAGAGAGAGAAATGATATGCTACTCACCTCCCGGTGGGCACCTTCGTGGGCACCTCGTCGTTTTATCACGTTTGCATTGCTTTTTTTTAATTTTTATTTTTATTCTATATTCTAGTATCTTAGAAATTAATTTACAAATCATAAAATCTAAAAAATCAATGTTCAATTTATTTATTTTTATTTTTAACTTCAAAAAATGAGTAATAAAATAAATCGAGCTTCGATTTTTATGTATTTTTTTTAGATTTTATGATTTGTAAATTAATTTCTAAGATACTAGAATATAGAATAAAAATAAAAATTAAAAAAAAAAGCAATGCAAACGTGATAAAACGACGAGGTGCCCACGAAGGTGTCCACCGGGAGGTGAGTAGCATATCATTTCTCTATATATATATATATATATATATTTAAACAACTAAATGTATTGACATAAAGATAAATGACCATTTCGTTTTCGGTATCATCAATAGTTAATCTGAAATAAAAATATGAGAAAATTGGCACGATTTGTGTGTTAATCGAAGCTTATAAGAGTACTCGCAGCGGCGACCGGGCCCGGCGGTCTCTGACGTCGGGACCGCGGTCCCGCTACATTTTCTGCCGCTGCCAACCGCCGCGGTCTAGAGACCACGGACTCTCCCGAGCCCTTCTCCAACTCGCGGTCCCCACACACGTGTCGGCTCCCGATTGGCCAATGGTTTCAACCGTTGACTAATTAATATTTTTTTAATATTTTTTTATTTTTCAATTTTCACTTATATATACTCCTTCTCCCCCACATTTTTTCTACACCATTTTCTTCTTCATCTTCTTCCATTTTAAGAATATTTTTCTCTATTTTCATCTCTTGCATCATGGATCCCAATAATTTGAACACTGGTTTGGTTCAAATTACGAAGATTCAACCTAAAATAATTCAAATTCTTCCTCATCAACACCTCCCATTCACACACCAACACCTACCCGGCCACTAAGTTTTCTTCCTTTCGCCAGAAGCTTGAACTATGATTTTTTACCACAAGGGGGATATCAAGCGGCTTACTCACCGGTGCCGATGTTCCCAAATTTTGCCTCGCCAACGGGTCATTCGCAAATGTCGTTGCCGCAAGCGTTTCAAAACTTTTCTCCTTTTTGAATCGACGAGGAAGCTGGTGGCTCACAACCGGCAGTGAGCTTGGCCGACGAGTCCGATCCACCAACTGATGAGGAAGAAGTGACGGCGGTGCTTCCAGGGTGCGGAGCTCGAGAAGGACGCCGCGGAGGAGGAAGATGGAAGAAGATATGGTAGGCAATGCAACACAGCTTGAGAAGGAAGAACTACTAGGGTGGCCGGGCGCAACAGCCGGAGGAGCCGGCAGAGGGCGCCCTCCCATATAACGTAGAAGAGACTGAGCTCCTTAGTCGTGTTTGGGTCGATATATCTCACGATGCAGCTAGGGGCAACCACCAAAGGGGAGAAGCTATGTGGGTTCGAATTGACAATCGCTACAACTCCCTTCGCCCCACGTATAAGGGTTTTCGCACTAGAGAAAGATAGCGCATGCATTGGAAGCGCGCGATGACCGGTATCAAAGTTTTCGAATCGTATTATCTTGGATGTAAGCACAACTTGGGCAGCGGCAAAAGCCGCGAGGATATTTTGAAGGATGCATTAGCTCAGTATCAGGGGCTTGCTGGGAAGGCATTCCGACATTTCAACACTTGGGAGAGGGTGCGCGGAATGCCCAAATTTTTAGCCTCCACTGGAAGCATCGATGCCGTCAATCGATGCAAAACTAGCATCGACGGCTCTTTCTCGACTGAAAGTAGTCGAGAGGGTACTCCATCAACGGATATATCGGCATCCTATGCATCCGGAAGCACTTACAGAGCCTAGCCCCAAGGATCACAAGCGGCGAAAGGGAAAAAGAAGGTGTCTAACTCCGACGACGCGCGATCTGAGAAAGCAGGTGAGAGTTTGCAACAATTCGCCCAATCGATGGACATTATGACCCACTACGAGATACTCACGAAGGATACGTCCCAAATGACTCCCCCGAGGTCAAAGCCTTACATCTCGACTATGTAAGGTGGCTTCGCAACAAGCTCGGCATGCCTCCAGCCCCGGAAATTTTATTTTATTTTTTCTATGAATTGTTTTTTATTTTTTTATACTTAAATTATATTATAATTTTTCAAACGTGTAATACAATTTTTAAAAAAGTCTCATCTCAATTTATTTAAATCATCCAAAAATTAATTCAAAATAATAATAATAATAAATAATAATAATAAAATATTAAAAACCACATTAATTTTGGAAGTCTCCACTGTAACAAATTTTGAAGACCTCCAAAATACATTAAAATATTATTATTTTTGAATAGAGACCTCCATATTAGAAGTCTCCACTACTAACGCTCTAAAAAAAAAATTTTAAAAAAAAAAGACGCCCCCTCAATTAAGGTAGTAATTACCACAGCCGCCGCCCCGCACAACATTCCAATATTAAAAAATATAAATTATCTCAAGAGTTACGCCCTCAAATCAAATTCACTCAAGAATCATTATATCATCATGATTTTTTTCAGAAGAATTCTTTCAGATTCTTGCTTCAAATCGTGTGCTTCTTCACACTGTTGCCCTTTTGTTGCATCCCGCTTCTTCCATTTTGAAAATACTAGTAAAGTATAAAAATGTCAGTCACCAAATTACGCATTTCAACCATGGCAGACCCAGATTTGATTTCGATGCTATACGCCACCCCGATGATGCTGTCGTTATATTCCGCCAGATGCTGATGTCGGAGCCGCGGCCTTCTATTATGGCTTTCACATAATTGCTGAGCTCTGTGGTGAAGATCAACTAGTACAGAGCTGCCCTCTACCTGCTCGACAAAATGCTCCAAAGGGATGTTCCTATAAATATCTTCATCTTTAACCATAAATTGCTTCTGCCGTCTGAATCGAGTTGATTTTGGATTTGCAATCTTAGGCAGCATTGTTAAGTGTGGCTACGAAGCGGATGTGGTGACATTCACCACTCTCATCGATGGGCTTTGCAAGGAAGGAAAGATATGTGAAGCATGAAAATTGTTAAAGAAGTTGTTGGATGAGAATCTCTGTCAACCCAGCGAAGTCACATATAATACGGTGATAAGTGGGCTGTGCAAATCTGGGTGAACTCTCGAAGGCCTCGTGTTGTTAAGGCTATTGGAGGAGAAAGGGAGATGCAAACCAGATGTGTATGGTTACACTGCTGTAATTGACGGTCTGTGCAAGGACCGGATGGTTGACAATGCCTTCCAAATCTTTGTAACTATGGTGGATAAAGGCATATTACCTAATGTTGTGACGTACAATGTAATGATTCAGGGACTATGCAATTTCAGTAGATGGAAAGAGGTGGAAGACATATGGAATCAGATGGTGGTTCGTGGGGAATATCCAGACCTACTCACTTGTAACATTTTAATAGACGGATACTGCAAGGAAGGAAGGGCAGAAGAGGCCGGGCGGATTCTTGAAATTATGAAGGAAAGAAATATTAAACCCGATATTTTCACTTACACAACATTGATGGATGGATATTGCCTTCAAGGAGAAATGGGCAAAGCTAGAGAAGTTTTCGACCGAGCGGTGGATTTGGGGCTCAAGCCTAATATCGTGAGCTTTAACACTTTGATGAACGGTCATCGCAAAAAGGGTCAAATTCATGAAGTTTTGCATCTCTTTAAAGGAATTCCTAGCAAAGGGTTAGAGCACGACGTGGTTTCTTATACTACATTGATGCAAGCTTTATTTCTAGATGGCAGATATGATGAGGGCTTGAAGCTCTATAGAGGAATGCAAGCCCGAAACATGTCTCTTGATTTAAAGGCTTACAATATCTTGTTGCATGGGTTGTGCGGAGCTCATCGAATGGATGAAGCATATACCTTCTTGAATGTGATGGAAAATGAAGGCATTACTCTGGACATAGTAGCATATAGTATTCTCATCGAGGGACTGTGCGATGACAAGAAACTTAAGAAAGAAAAGGATCTTTTCAATAAACTTGGGTCCAAAGGTCTGCAGCCAAACATTGTAATATATAGCATCCTTATTGGTGCAATTTGTGAAGAAGGGAATTTAGAGGAGGCTAAGGATTTGCTGGTGCAAATGGAAAACACCGGCTGCTCCCCTGATAGTGGGACCTACAGCGTCTTAGTTGGAGGATATGTCAAAAGGAACAAGATTGAGGATGCAATTCCACTCTTGGATGAAATGGAGAGAAGGGGACTCATATTGCATCCAGGTAGTTGGAGATGTTGCCTCCACATATACAAGAGCATGGGAAAGATAGCATTCGTTAAAAAACTTGTTCCCAAGAACTTGTTTGATGATTAGTATCTTCATGGCTTTGATATCCTTGACAAGGTTTATCATTTACGGTTTCTAATTTATGTTCTACAAATGGTATGGTAATTGAGCAGTTGTTTAAGGTGGATACAGTCGTATAGTTTTTTGATAAATTAGATAATCTGATTGTTGATTTTATGACGTGCGCCTTGCTACTCTTCACTTGTATGTGGTTCAGATTTCAACAAATAGATTGCCAAGTTGACCAATTTCATGTTCAACCAATGTTATGATATATCAGTTGTCTTTTAAGGTGGATAGAGTCTTTAGTTTGTTGATAAATTAGATCTACGATTGTCGACAATAGGACTATGTGAAATGTGTATAAATTGATCAGCTTCTCTCTGAAGCTATGTTTAATCATATGGTTGCATAGCAAGCTATGTAGATGGACTTTTCAATTAAAAAGCTTTATTGGAGTTTCTGCAAGGAGTGATGGCTCTTTCATCAATTTAACTTCAGTAAGGTTAAGTGAAATATACATCTGACCATCGAATGTTATGCACGGAGCTTGAGCCTTTGCAAGTAGGGTAACAGAGCTCGGTTCTTCTTTGATACCATCCCAAACATGGACTAAGTGCACCATTTTCTCTGAAACATTAGCATTCTACACGAATTCATATTCATCCAACTTTAGATCACTAGATGTGCTAAATAGATGGATGCAAGAAGAAAAGACGGGCACTCTTCTTTGTATTACTGAGGTTGAATGTGGGTTCAAAGACAAGACTGCAGCCATTGGTGTCTGCCAGGTGTCCCTGATGCGAGGAGCGAGCTCCTCTATGCAATTTTTTTGAAATGTGAAACGAGTAAAGAGTTGAATTCTTCAAGTTTTCATGTACTATTTTTTCTTATTGTTAGTTTCTTATCTGTTGGAAAAGCTTCCTGCAGTTTTTCACTCAAAAATGTTCATGACCTTCTGCTGTTAAGTTCTGTAGCTTTGATGAATTCTCAAACATTTGCTATTATGACAATGTATTAGAGTGTTGTGCTCTCCTTACCCTTTAAGAAGATGATGCTAAGCTAAATTAATACAGCCAAAGTATGTGGAACTGAAATTGCAGGATCAACTTGCAATCTTTCTGGTTTTGTTTCTTGTTTTCCCTTTTCATTTCTTTTATAGACCGCATTCACCGTATAGAATAGTACGTATGACCTCTCTATGCTGCTGTCAAATTTCGTATCGATCCAAGACGTGGGCTAATAGAAGAGAGTGATATATATCGGATCGTGTATTCGATGCTTTTGTGGTAATAATTTCTGTGTGGTTTTATTATTTTCAGTTTTGCTTCTTCATATATGTTGTTTGGCCAATAGATATCATGCGTAAGGTGGTTTTCTACAATTTCCCTTTCACCCTTCTTGCTCAGTGTGGTGGTACATTTCTTAAATTTCACAAAACATTTTAGTTGATGTAACCTTCTCCAATATGTACTTGGTACTCAAATATAAAAAACTACATCCAAGTCGAGCAAAATTTATATCTTCTAACCATTGTTATATGGTATTTGCAAAAAAAAAAAAAAAAAAAAAAAAAAGGAAAGAGTAAATTACATTTTAAATACAATACATATAATTCCAATTGAACCTATTGCCAAATCAAATAAATACAAATACTTCAATTTGTTGTAACTTTTAAAGTATAGCAAATATATACACAAACACAATCTATTGATTCTTGCAGTTGAGATGAAGCCTATTTTTTTCATTTTTCGACTAAATTACAATGCTATAAAGAAATAAATTAGATGCAACATCTAATATTAAGTATTGATCTAAAGAGAAATAATATGCTACTCAATCAATGGTGGACACTTCTATGGGCACCTTCGTCATTTCTTTGATTTGACATTATTTTGTTCGATTTTTTCGATTGTTTTATATTCTAGTATCATAGAAATTAATATAGAAATCATTAAATTTACAAAAAAAAAAAAAAATCAAAGCTCAACTTGTTCTTTTTTCTTTGCAATATCAAAAAATGAGTAATAAGACAAATCGAGCTTTGATTTTTATTTATTTTGTATATTTAATGATTTCTATATTAATTTCTATGATACTAGAATATAACACAATCGAACAAAATAATGTCAAATCGAAGAAACGACGAAGGTGCCCACCATTGGGTGAGTAGCATATCATTTCTCTTGATCTAAATACAACCCTTACTTAATTAATTCTTCACAAGTTAGATAATTTTTGTACGATACGCAGTTGAATCACAACATCTGCCATTGACATTCTATCTCCGGGAATCTCTTGTGAGCATGATACTCCAATGCTCAAAATAAAAGCCACGCATTTCTTCATCTTCTCATTATTCATCATCAAAGTTTGGAGTTGCTGATCCACAGCTTCCGTTACTCGATCTGGCAAAAACTGCTTAACAAAACCATGAAGATTCACACGTTCCTCGAACAAATCATCAGTTGGTCTTAGGTTCGTAAACATCTCCAATAGAACGACTCCATAACTATACACATCACCTTTTGTTGACATAAGACCGCTTGTGCCATATTCTACATCCAAACAAACAAGAAATGAAAAAAAGATTTTTTTTTTTTTTTGATAAGCTATGTTACTTTATTCTTGACGTGAAGAGTTTATTAGAGAAGAGATTATTGAATCATACCTGGAGAGACATAGCCTATGGTACCTTTAATCCCACTTGAAGCAGTGTTGATTTCAAGTTGTAATGGAATTATGTCTAAAATAATTTTGGCTAATCTAAAGTCGCCGACATATGCTGTCATATCCTTATCCAAAAGGATATTACTAGGCTTCAAGTCACCATGAACGATCGATGATTCTGTACCAAAATGAAGGTACTCCACTGCTTTGAGCAATATCAATGGCAATATTCAGTCTCTGCATCATATTAAGGCTGCTCCTGAGTCCGTCTTCTTCTTCACTACTATGGTGCAACCATTTTTCGAGACTTCCATTAGGCTTAAACACATAAACCAAAGCTTTGAACTCATTTCCTTGGAAGTCTATGCTCTCACAAACACTCAATATTCTCAACAAGTTTCTATGTCTCGCATTTCTAAGTGCATTGCACTCTACCAAGAAGCTTTTAGAAGATCCTCTAACAGTTAGATTATGAACCTTCACTGCCACAACTGTTTGATCATGCTCGATAATTCCTTTGTAAACCGATCCAAATTTCCCAAAACCAAGCAAGTTCATTTCAGAAAATCCGTTTGTGGCTTTCAAGAGATCCGAATAAGAGAGCCTCAAACTATGGATGCTCAGGAATGATGGAACGAAGGGAGTCACCTCTTTTGAAAACAATTTTTGCGTGTAAACACATAATGCAAAAACTGTCACACATATCCCTCCAAAAATAATTATTGGGATCAATATTTTTTTCAAATTTAATTTTTTTTTCTTTTGGGTTTATAAGGAAGGGCATGCAGGAAGCTTCAACTCTGAAATTCCTCCACATGATGTTCCATCATTTCCTTCAACAGAAATCAAACTTCTATTCTTAAAAACTCCCGTTATTGGAACCTCTCCTTGCAGCCTATTGAATGATATGTTTAGTCTTTGAAGTTGTAGTTTCCCAAAAAATTGGGGATTTGATCTGACAAATTATTCATTGAAAGATTCAACTCTTGTAAGCTTTCCAAACCACTCAACCCTAGAGGTATCTCTCCTTGAAGAAAATTACCATTGAGATATAGTTTCTCCAAGCTTATGCACTTGCTTAAAGAGTTTGGAATCACTCCCGAAAATTTGTATTCGACAAGTCCAAAGCTGCAAGGTTTCTCAGAACCAACTTCCTGTGGAATCGAACCCTCAAGGTGATTGTAAGAGAAATTCAATGTAACTGAGATGGATGAGAGATCCAAAAGCGCTGGAGGTATAAATCCATAGAAATTGTTATCAGAGAGATCTAACCCTGGCAAGTTGGAACAGTTAGCAAGAGTGGAAGGCACATTGCCGGATAAGTTGTTCTCATCATTCAAGTAAAATCGAGTTGAGAAGGTGAAGTTCGCAAATGAAAAATGCATTTGTTCTGACAAAAAATTCCTTCCCAAAACGAGGCTACGCAAATTGGAAAGCCTTCCAATCTCAAAAGGAATCCCACCCTCAAAAAAATCACCCGAAGCATAAAATTCAGCAAGAGTTTAAAGGTTCCCAATACCTGAAGGGATTTTCCCAAAAAGTTTATTTTCCCCCGCATCCACGATCATGATTTTCTTGGAAAAATTAGCTATGGACTCAGGCAACGATCCAGTCATCAAATTTCCACTAAATTCAAGAAATCTCAAATTGGAAGAATTAGTCAATGTTAGTGCTAAATGTGTTGGCTTATTTATGTAAGACAAACTGCTAGACAAAAAACTATGAATATGTTGTGAGTCACTACGTATGACGTGTTCCCAAAGTCATCGCTCAGAGAATGGATTTGCCAGCTGGTTGCCAGCTGTGCGTGTATATCCATAAGGAAAGTTTCCGGAATATGATTAGAAGGAAATTTGCTACGTGATTCTATGAGTTGATTTGCAGATAAACTTCCACCAAATAGAGTCCTACCAATATAAGGAAAAATATCTTCAAGGAGATACACGAAATCAATGCATGCAATCTTGGAGGACAAGCCAATATCTAGGGTTTGGCAAGAGACCATATATATTGAAGAAGAGTCGTTCTCATACAGCGGCTCCATTTATGATTGTATTCCTGCACACACGAGAGAGCAATTACAAGTGTAAGTGTAGAAGACACAAAACTAGTACCCGTTCATAAGAACATATTAGGTTTTGGGTTGTGTGATCTTTTAAACGAGTTGTTCTAAACTCAAGGGGTGTGAGGATTAGTCTAGATCTTCGAGGGGATTAGACTAGGTTAAGCTAGTGAGAGCTTTGCTTCGATTCACTATAGGAGGGCGTTGGAGAGTGACACAGCTTCACAAGGTGTGTGATCCTTAGTGAGTAAGTTCCTTTGTACTCGAGCACTATATTAGTGGATTGATCATTTGGGCGTGCCCCCCCCCCCAAACGTAGGTGTGTGTGATCACCGAACTGGGTTACCAACTCGTGTGTTTTATTGTTGGTACTGCTTGTCATACTTGTTTTACAGTCTGTCCTATATTACGAGTATGCAAAATCAATGATGAAACGAAAGAAGTGACATCATCTGCAATGTGGTTCCTTTGAAACCAAAAGGAGTAAAGATGAACATGGCTTCCCATTCTAGGTATCAGCCCAAAAAAGTAGTTATCATCAACTTGCACAATTTCTAGCAACGTAGCATTCGAGATGGAAGGTGGGACGGGACCAGTAAACTGGTTTTCGTACAGATTGAGGGACCGCAGGTTAGGGAGGACCCTCCCTAACCTGCGGAATAAAAGATGTTGGAAGGTATACTTCCAACAATAAAAGATGATCGAATCGCTGAGACATTGAAGAGAGCAAGAGGAATGGTTCCTGTTAATTTGTTTTCAGCTAACCGGAGGAATTTCAAGTTTCGGAGCTGAGAAAAAGATGCTGGGATTTCTCCAACGAATCCACCAGTGTTTCCCAGAAATGGTGGGATATGGCTAGAAAACCCATTTAGGCCTAATCCTAGGGCTTCGAGTTTGGACATGGCGGCGAGCTCCATTGGTATGGCGCCTGAGAGTTCCTTGTCGAGTAAGTTAAGGTATGCGAGGTTGAAACAGTTGGATAAATTTGATGGTATTGTACCAGTGAAGGAATTATAGCTGAACTCCAAGTATTCGAGTCTCGTTAAGTGAGTGATTTGTTGAGGAATGATGCCATGGAAGGAGTTGTTTTGGAGAGTGATTGAGTTGAGGAGAGAGAGATTACCTATGTGAGGAGAGAGAGAGCCTATCAATCCTTGAGACGTCAAGTTTATGGCAATGACCCTGTGCTTGTGCCTGAGGCTGCATTCGATGCCATTCCAACTGCACAAATGAGAGAGCTCCAAGTGGATCCATATCAATGGCGGATTTGAAGGCGAGCAACGAACGGTAATCGGACCTATGACCTCCCACATGATAGGTTATGTCTTAAACCACTACAACCGCATCACTAATTAATATTTAAGGCTTACAATACATATATCTATTATGTTGCAAATTTGGAGCACTACAACAATCAACGTGCCTATATGGCGTTTCCTACATCCTGCATTATCTATTTATCTAAAATTGATATATTTATACATACTAATTATTATTTAAATATATTTTAATATTGCATATAATCTATCTACATGTCTACATCTAATTCTATTCGGTATCTACTTGTGTTATCTTATATTTGGTTTTATATGTTAGAAATACATCTAATCCAAAATTCATTTTATTGTTGCAAATTAATTAATATTTATATCATACAAATTATATCAATATATTTCAATTCAAAATCAATCAATCAGACAACGAAATACATATGGATGTTAAAAGGGAAATTCAAATATTTATGTTGGCTTTTTATTTTTCTCTTTATTATTTCATACGGTTGAGTTTTTCTTTTCTTTTTATTCTTTTTTTTATAGGATTTAGTATTTTTCTAGTAGGGTTTAGTTTTTTTGTTGGTAGGGTTTAGTATTTTGGGTATATATTTTAAATTAGTTCCGTTCTGGACTCGAAGCACCACGTCGATCGGTATGCGTACGGGGGAACTCAAACATTTATGTTGGCTTTTCACTTTTTCCTTTATTATTCATAGTGTTGAGTTTTTTTGTAGGGTTTTTTTAGTAGGGTTTAGTATAACGGGAGGTATTCCTACGTATGAGAACATAGTAATGGCGAAGGTAATAACCTTTTTTTTTTGTAGGGTTTAGTTTTTTTTTTTTTTTTTTTTGTAGGATTTAGTATTTTGGGTATATATTATGTCGATCGGCATACTTAAGTGGCGCTCTCTACATCCTCCATTCAATATTTATCTAAATATCTATATATTTGTTCTTTTAGAAAACAATAATAATAATAATAATAATAATAATAATAATAATAATAATAATAATAATAATTTAAGATATCCAAATAAGATCTTTTGATAATATATTTCCATGGCAAATCCGATAAGATTGGTTTTTTATGATTGTCAAATTTTTATTGACCCAAACAAGCATTTCGAGGTGGCCGTTAGCCAATAAGTTTTTGAAATATAATTATCAAATATATATATATATATATATAGGTGAAGCATCATGTAAAAAATGCCACTTGTGTAAGAAATAAGAAGCAATATCAACCATCCAGATTTATGAATCAACGGTCAATGTTTATTTTCATGTTTTAATTAGAAGATTGCCTTGTATATTTGATTTAGGGATATAATCGTATTTTAAGTTATGAGGGTTAGCCGTTTAAACCTTAAATCAAGGAATTTGTTTATTTTCTAACGCCATTTTCTATATTTTGTCTTTTTTTGTTATTATTATCATTTTTTTTTCCGGCCATGGATTGTTCGTTCTAGTATATATTGTTCTACATTATTTAATTTCTTTTTTGTTAATTCAATTGTTAGTTGTTGGTTCCAAATATTTCTGGGAATTTCGTTCCTTATACATTATAAAACATAAAAGGGATGGGTGGATTTTATTTTTATTTTTTTACATTAATATTTAAATGTGCATTATGAAATAAATACCTATGCATTAAAAACATAAAAGGGATGTATTGATTATTCACATAATGCATTACATTAATATTTAAATGTGCATTATGAAATAAATACCTATGCATTAAAAACATAAAAGGGATGTATGGATTATTCACATAATGCATTACATTAATACTTAAATGTGCATTATGAAATAAATACATATGCATTATAAATACCTATCCATTAACATCAAATAGTATGCCACATTCATCAATATTTCTAATGCATTATAAATTACGGAGCAATTCATTACAATGCATTATAAATTATGGAGCAATGCATT
Organism: Mentha longifolia; assembly: GCA_001642375.2. Lineage (NCBI taxonomy): Eukaryota > Viridiplantae > Streptophyta > Magnoliopsida > Lamiales > Lamiaceae > Mentha > Mentha longifolia. Next base: position 18,795,838 of record CM038114.1, on the reverse strand, counting down.
ATTATACAACATAATTATTAATTATATTATTTTTCTTCTCTAATGAGTACATTAATTATCTCTGATGCATCAGAAACAATGCATTATTGTATACAACTAATTAAAAGCATCAAAAAATGAATTTTCTAGAATTAAAAAAAATCAAAAAATAACACAAAATTAGTTGATAAGTTTACACATGTTCCGTCTATATTTTCGATTTAATTAATGGAGAAAGATTTAAAATTTACTTTATAATTTGTTGCAACCCAAATCCCTATAAATCCGCCATATTCCATTCAACCATAATTGTCAAATGTGAATTTCTCATAATTGCCCTTAGATATAATTACGTTTGACTAGTTTTGGAAAATCAACATAAATGCACATTTGATCACATCCATCCACTATCGATAAATCTATGGCTTATGTTACTTCCTATTTCTTACATTAAACTACATTTGTATGTGAACTTACTCTATATATATATATAGGGGTGAGATCTAATAAAAAGGTCATTTTGTGTGAAAAATAAGAAACATTGTGAATTGTAGATTGCTCCTAATCTAACAGCCTAAATTTAATTGACATAATTAAATATCCTAATGAAACCATCATTATCTTTAACACTAAAGGGCAAGAAAGTAAAAGAAAAACTATCAGATTTGGTAAATGCAAAAATCGTGGGATTTGAAAAATAAGATTTTCAAAATTAAACCCACTACTACACTCACGTAATAAGAAATCTCATAATATTAAATTGAATCACATTAAAAATAAAATAAAGATAGAGAAAGATTCGTGGGTTTGATTTTTGTTACCGAAATATCTCATTTTATGATTTATTTAGTTTTACATTACAATGCATTTATGCACAATACATAGTGCATTATAATGCTAATGCATTTTTTTTTATTATGTATTATAATACACAATACATAATGCATTGACTTATGCATTACTTTTATATTCTATATAATGCATTTAACTTATGGATTACTTTTATATAATGCATTTATGCACAATATATAATGCATTAATTAACTTCTGCATTACTTTAATATTCTATTTCATTTCTGTACAATTTACAATGCACTAGACAAAATGTTTATGCATTAATTTTACACTATAATGCATCATTGCACAATTTTGAATATCATATAAATAATCCATTTGCTTTAGATATCTTATGTACTTTTTTGTTTATTGATAGTGCATGAAGTAGATTACAAATAAATTGTTTCAAACTCATTTTTTCAATAACATATATGAGTTTGTGTTATAATGCAGCGTACAACAATCTACAATGCATTAGCTAAAACAGCCAAAATATCTACAATAATTTTTCTTCTTCCTTGAAACACAACTATGCCTTTTCATATCATAAAAATTTGGATCTTTCAAAAAAAAAGAAAAAAAAAAAAGGAAAAAAAAAAAGGAAATCATAAAATTTGGAATAAAATAATTTCACATTATATTGCACTTAGCTTAAAGCCCACTTTTGAGATTTTGATCTATATAATATTCATGAAAATACATCCCTAGTTGGTCATAATGCAATATGTTTTACTAGTATAATGCACAAGACTCCAACACTCCAAATCCATCGATTCATCCCTTAATCTCCACCGAATCATTGAACAAATTACATTTTCATAATCCTCATCCAATTTCGAACAAATTAGTGGTATTTTTCGTCAAATCGGCGACTGCCCCAAAAATTGAGAACTAGCCGTTGGGCTGTTCCGGCGCCGGAAACGGCCTCCTCCGGCCGCCCCATCCCTCCTGGGTTGGTGGTGAAGGCACCCACGGTTTATTGGAGTTGATTCTTGGTTCCAATTCGTTCAATCCAAGTCGGCGGATTTTTGGGTTCTCCAGGAATCGCGACTCTGCTACTGTGTGATTCCGAGCTCATCTCTGGTTCCTCCCGGTCGCTGCCGTCGGATTCTCGCGATTTAACTTCGTTCTTACTTCAATGGCCAAGAAAAAGAAGACCGCCGTGGGAGTGAACTTGGTGAAACTACCCACAACTATCCCTAACCCCGATGTGCAGCAACCGATAAGCACAGCCACCACTCCTCCCTCGACTGACAAGGGGGGAAATGCTGTCACTGATTCAGTACTTCCCCCTCCCGTGGTTGAAGACTGGGTGGACGAAGATCATGGAAATGACTCTAACTCGGTGCCTCTCACCACTGTTCCTAATGGAAATGAAGCTGCAACAAATGGAGACGACCTGATTGGATGTGAAGGTGCTACACCTGTTCTGTTGCAGCCCACTCTACCTGTCCAACCCCTTCCACCTTCACATACTTTAGCCCCATGGCTGCGGACACTAGTCCGCCCTTTGGAACCTCCACACTTTGGTACTGATGCAGGTGATGATGGCTGTGAATTACCTGATGCTACGGCCCCATATCCCCTGCCCCTGCCCCCACTGCAATCTATCTCTCCGTGGATTCGCAACTTGGGTAACTTTAACATCAAACCAGCCCTGGTAAGGGCTGATCTTGCTTTGCCTAAACCTCTTATTAATTTGATTGATAACATGCTTTGCCTCGATGAAGAGGATTATGTTCCTGTTTCTGTTGGATGGGGTTTTCCCCTTCTTGGATGCTTTTCAGGCAGGTTTCCAGGGAGAGATGCGGTGCATAAGCTGACCATGCGATGGACAAAACCCTCCCAAACTTCCTTTCATCCTAACGGATGGGTTGTCTTCCGTTTTGAAACGGAAGCACACATGGAGGAAGTTCGAAAGGGAGGGCCCTACTCGATCTTTGGCTCCTCACTGATTCTCTGTCACCTCCCTTCAGAATTTAGATTTGACTCGACGCCGGAATTTACCTTCAAGGTTTGGATCTCTCTCCCCAATCTTCCATTGGAACTGTGGAACCCGTCTGCTATTGGAAAAATTGCCGCTGTGGTGGGCGAACCAATTGAGGTGGATAACCGCACTATTGCGAAGAACAACCTGGATGGACCACGTTTCCTTGTACTGGTTGATGCTAAAAAAACCCCAATTGAGAGTATCACTTTGAAGCTCCACAATGGTAGCATCTTTGAACAGAAAATTGACTTTGAATTTTACCCTCTATTTTGTTCCGGATGTAAACGTGTCGGCCACGTTATATCTTCTTGTCGTGCTTCCTTAGCTGCTCCTAGTGGGTTAACTAACCCCCCCAGAGCAGCTATTGTCCCTAACCGTGTAGTTGCAGGGAACGGAGAATGGGAAGTACAAAGAAGAAAGCAATGGCGTGGAAGAAGCAACAATAGAAGGCAGCCCCCCCCGGTGACGGATGCCGTCAAAACTCAAACTAGAAGCAAATCACGGGCCCCCCCACAGCAGCCTATCACACCTCATCATGCTGTGAAGGGGACGATCCCTGGAAATTTTAACAACACCCATATTCGTTTCTCATCACCTGCTCAATACAGCCCGGCGGCGCCTTTTCATGAATCTGACCATGACCTTTATCCGCTTACGGCTGCTGCTCATTCTAGTAACTCTCATCATATTAATTCAGGTCCTTCCCTTGCTACTGCAGGTGATGGATTGGTTTATGCTGCTGTGCACACCGACTCTCCAGGATGCTCTACAGCCCCCCCAACCACACCTCCTTTTGGAAGCATCCCTGTGATGGAAACTTTACTCGAGACTAGCGCATCGTCTGGTGCATCCTCTGCCTCAGTTTGGCTTCCTAACCCGGCTGCTCTAAGGAAAATTAATGCAATGCAAGGTCGTGGAACTAGATATACATCACACTCCCTTCCTCAAAATCACAACTCCAACAACGTATGCAGGGAACCTGACACCTCATCTCCAGCCAATGATCCGCCAGTGATACTTGCTGAATCAAACCTACCTCGACAACAACAATTTGGCACTAATTCCACTTCCCCTGCTCAATCGGCCAAGAGCATCTCGTCAGGTATTCCCCCCTCACATTCCCAATGATTGTGGGATTTTGGAATGTGAGGGGCCTACAGCAAGCTCCTAAACAGATTGTTGTTTCTGATTTCATTTCGCGTAATAATTTGAATATTTGTGGCCTCATTGAGACTAAGCTTAATGCATCTTCTGTTAAGTCTTTCACTGATAGGTTCCTTCGTGATTGGAACTACTCCCACAACTTTGAGTTGGTGAAGAACGGCAGAATCTTGATTGTTTGGAACCCCTCGCTCATTACTCTTGAAGTGATTAAAACCGAAAAACAGGTTATCCACTCTCGGGTTACGTGTCTAACCACGGGCATTATCTTCCATCTAGCTATCTGTTATGGCTTCTGGGAGTATGGTGATAGACGTGAGCTTTGGGATTCCCTTATTTTAAATGTTCCCCTTGATACTCCTGCTATTGTTTGTGGTGACTTTAATTGTGTTCTTGATTTTAATGAGAGAATTGGGGGTCGAGTTCCTCTTGAAAAAGAGTTTAAGGACTTTGTGGATGCCACAGCCTTTTTAAACCTCCAAGACTGCCCTTCTTTTGGCTGTCGTTTCACTTGGACTGACTCTACCATTTTCTCTAAAATCGATAGAGTTCTTTATAACAATGCTTGGCAGGAAGCTAACCTCTTATGCAGTGCTAATTTTCTCACAAGGGGCACCAAATCAGATCACTCCGCTTGTGTGGCCTCTCTCTTTGCACCGATTACTACCTTCAAGAAAGCTTTCAAGTTCTGTAATTTCTGGATGGAGAATCCCCGATTCAAAGATATTCTTCAAAAGCAATGGAATAGGTTGTACAATCAGGCTGAAGGGCAATTTCTCTTATCCAAAAAACTCAAGGCTGTTCGGGAAGCTATGAAAGAACTGAAAAACAAGGATTATTGTAATCTCTTGGAGAAAGTTGCTGCGGCCAGAGCTTCTCTTCTACTGATCCAGCAGGAGCGTGATCAGGATCCCGTCAATGCCAACCTCAGAGATAGAGAAATCAACACTCGCAAGCGCTGCCAATTCCTGGAAAATGCCGAACGCTCTTTTTTTGCCCAAAGAGCGAAGACTAAGAACCTGAATCTCTTTGATAAAAACTCTAAACATTTTTACTCTGCTGTGAATCGTACTAACTCTCGTAATTTTATCTCTTTTCTTTGCAGAAACGATGGTACAATCACAAGGGATATCAATACTATCGTTGATGATTTCATAGGTTTCTACACCAACCTCTTCGGTACAGCCACCCATCGCTCTCCTATTGATTGGGGTGTTGTCCGCTCTGGTCCCATGCTCCAACAAGAGGAACAGTCTGCTATGGTGCTTCCGGTATCGCATGAGGAGATTAAAACAACGCTTTTTGGGATCGGCAACGAAAAGGCCCCTGGTCCAGATGGCTTCCCCTCCCATTTTTTCAAGAATAATTGGGACATTATTGGAGAGGATGTCGTCAATGCTGTGTCTGAATTTTTCACCAAAGGACTGATACTTAGAGAGTTAAATCATACGATCATCTCTCTCATCCCAAAAAAAGCTCATGAACCTACGGTGGCTGACTATCGCCCCATCGCCTGTACTAATGTGGTCTATAAAACGATCACCAAGATTCTTGCCAACCGGATGGCTCCCTCTCTCCTTAAACTTGTTAATACTTCCCAATCTGCTTTTATTAAAGGAAGAAATATTACTGATAATTTCTTCCTTGCGCAGGAGCTGATTCGGAAGTATGAAAGGAAGATCCTCTCCCCACCTCGATGCATGGTTAAAATTGACTTGCAGAAGGCGTATGACACAATTTCGTGGGAATTTCTTAGGGAGGTTCTTACTGGGCTCAATTTTCACCCATGCTTTGTGCATTGGGTGATGACGTGTGTCACGAGCCCCACATTTAGCCTATCTATCAATGGAGGAACCCACGGGTTTATTAGAGGGAAGCGAGGCCTCCGTCAAGGAGATCATATGTCTCCTTCTCTCTTCCTTCTTTATTTTGGACGATGCCCTCAAGGAGTTTATGAGCACTTCTGGTCTTAGAATAAACAAGTCGAAGTCCCAGATTTTTTTCGGTGGAGTGTGTGGCTTTCAGAAGCTCGAGATTCGCAAAATCTTTGACTTCCCTGAAGGAACGCTGCCTGTGAAATATCTGGGGCTCCCCCTTGCTGCCAAAAAATTGCTCAATAAACACTATTCCCCTCTAATTGATCAAATCACCTCTTTCATTAATCGTTGGTCTAACTCATGTTTGTCCTTGGCAGGTCGTGCAGAACTGGTTAGGTCGGTCCTCCAAGGAGTGGAGTGTTTCTGGATTCAAAGTCTCCCCCTACCGGCTTTAATTACGGATAGGAGTAATACCCTACTTCGTAAATTTCTTTGGGGTTCCACCCTCTGTCCAATTGCATGGAAAAGAGTGTGTACTCCTAAAGATGAAGGTGGACTGGGATTTCGAGATTTGGCTACGTGGAACAAAGCCCTGCATACTAAGATCCTCTGGAATATTCACTGCAAGGCTGATTCCTTGTGGATTCGTTGGGTTCACTCGGAATTCCTCATAAACAGGGACATTTGGACAATACAACCTCACTCTCGTTACTCTCCTTTTTTAATAACATTCTTCATATACGGGATTTAATTGTGGAAAAATGTGCAGGTGATATCCTAAGGGCTAAGCATACTTTGGAGGAATGGTATCACAACAAGGGGGCTGCTGATGCTTATGAATTCCTTAGAGAAAAGGGAACTAAAGCTTTATGGCATAAAGCCATTTGGAAGAGCTTTATCCCCCCTAAATTCTCTGTCACACTTTGGTTTGCCCTGCACGGACGTTTGAAGACAGCGGATCAACTCTATTTTCTTAATACATCCACCCTTTGTGTTCTGTGCAACGCGCATGATGAAAGCCACGAACACCTCTTTTTCCTTTGCCCGGCTACAATGGCTGTTTGGAACAAGATCAAATCGTGGCTCAGGTGTAATGGCCAGCTCACCACCATCCTCAGTGTTATCAGACTTCTCCAACGTTCCAAATCAGGTTCGGGTATCCTTCGGAAAGCTAGATGGATTGCTTTAGCTGCTTGTGTTAACCACCTTTGGTATGCACGTAATTTACTTGTCCATGAGGATAAACCATTTATAGTCAAGGCGGTGGTTAAAAACATTCAAGAGGATGTGTATCGTGTGTTATATTCCATTTTCCCTGTTGAAGCGGTGGTTTCTCATATGAGTTTAAATGCTTTGTAATTTTCCTACTCGTTCGGTTTGTTGCTGTCTTGGTTCCCCCGTTCTCAGTACTCCCGTACCGTTGCATGGATGCTGCTGTTTAAAATGGCGGGCTCTTCTTTTGGAAGTGATTGTTTGGGAGTGAAGCTGCAGCTTGTACGTGGCTGTTCTGTACACCTCGTTGCCACTGATTTTGTTGCTGCTGTGATACGTATTGCCCGGTTACTTGTTCGTTGCTGAAGACGACACTATTTCCCCACGTTCCTGTTGATCTCTTCACACCTTTGGGTTGAACTTTTCTGCTGCTGCTAGTTGTTGAGCTGATGTATGGTGCTGCCTCCTTTGGGCACTACTGCTACGGTCCCAACTCTCTGGCTGTTTCCACCTCGGGATTTGGAGTCGAGTCCCGGTTACCTGTTTGTTGCTGCTGAACCTGTTAGCTACAACTGCCGATCGTCATCCGTTTCACCTGGCTACTGACCTGTTGTTATGCTACCGTTGATTTGGAAAAGGCTGCCCACTTCAGCCCGATTACTTGCTCGTTGCTGAAGACGTTGCTGATCCTCCACGTTCCTGCTGATTCTACACTCTGTTTTGTTCGTGTGCAGTTGTTTCTTGCTTCCTTTTTTATGTTGTTTTTGGTTTTTTGATGCCCCTTTTGTGAACTTGAGCTGTCCCCTTTTCGATTTCTTTTGGTCACGTGTTTTGACATGTTTTCTGCTTCTGTTTTGTGAACCCTCTCTCTCCTCGGTGTCGCCCTAGGGAGACTTCCTTCCTCGGTGTCACCCGAGTCCGGTGTGTACCCCATTTTGGGGATTTTCTCGTTTTTATTTTAATGCAAGTTTATTTAAAAAAAAAAAAAAAAAAAAAAAAAGTAAAAGCAAAAAAAATAGTAACGACATTCATGAAAATACATCCTTCACGGCTTGTTGATGATGTCTGCTACTACTTCAAATTTTTAGATTTAATGGCTTGATCAGCTTCAATGATCAAATATAAGTTTTCTCTAACATAGTTACGTATGGAAGAGAGAGAATTAAGTGCATAATAGAATATAATAGAATGAGAGAAGAAAAGAAATTAACCATAAATAAACTTAAAGGAATCCACGATTTAAGGAATATTGCGGGTACAAATAAAACAAAATTACCTTTTTATCCCCCATTAAATAAATAAAACGTTTTATGAGTTAAAAATGTGTCAAATTTTCACCGTAGATCTTATAAAATATAGAGTGTGGATTATTTCTTATTTCTTACCGGAAGAGTATTTTTTATTTGATCTTCCCTCTATATATATATATATATATATTTAAAACCATGACAATAAATTAGTTAGACACAAAATCAATTCTGAGGTGGCCCATTGGCCAATAAGTTTTTTCAATTTTTCTTTTAGTATATGTAGATATAGAAATGCTCCCCTACCCACGGTAGGCACACTTAATATGCCCACCGCTGACGTGGCAGTACCACGTCAATAATTTTTCCTTTTAGGGTTTGGTGGACGTCGTTTACCACCAAATAATTCCTGCAATTTGCTAAGAACTAAGATTAGTAAAGCGTAAGCAGGGTCGAACCACAGAGAACGGGTTAATTACTTAAATTTCCTAAAGATTAAATTCGGTGTAGCCACCATGCCTTAAAGAGTGAGATTTTGATTAATAACTACCAAAACAAGAAAATAAACTAAATGCAAGCGTGATAAATCAATAATAAAAACAATTCGGCTTCGAATAACTCCTCACTAGTCTAATGGTTCTGATCATTGATGCAAAAATAAATCAACTCCTATGGACCAATCAGTTATAGGATACCGTGAATGCAACGGACGTACCCTAATTCCTACGTACTTTTTCGATAGCTAGCAAGAGACGCTTAAACTAACTATTTCTCTTATCAAAACACAACCTAGTTGGTAACGCCAGTTCTAGATTTAATGTTTCAATAGCATTAAACAAGAAGGAACCCGATATTAGACAAATTACCCAAGAACGCAAGTAATAACTCATCTACCAAATCATTCCTACTACCAATACGATAGCTTTGCCACAAATTAGCCCTATTCCAACAATTACGGATTGGACGAACTAATTGACTATATTCCGATTAAATCTAAGTTGATCAGGCTTAAACAGAATCAAAAATAAGTAATAAACACAAGGAATAACTTGGAATCCACAAAAATCAATTATCAAACAATTAGGTCTCACAGAATATATAGCCTAGTGATTCATTATTCTTGCCGAATTAAAAATCTAGCTACTCATAATATTAAAATAAAACGAAACAGAATCAAATAAAGAAAGCATAATTAAAAATCGGTGAATTGAAATAAGTAAACCAAGTGTCACCGAAAAATATGTGTACTGTTGCTGCTAATCTCCTCCACGAACTTCAGTACCAAACTAAAGGAAAAGAGTCTAATCACTATGCTCTGCTCATTGACGGGAGATGAAAAAAATCAAAACCTAGATCTAAAACTAACTCCCCTTTTACACGTCTGATGTTGGGCTTTTATAGCCAACAAATAAAAATAATAAAATAAGAAATAAAGAAAATAACTAACTAAAATAAGACTCCTAATTTAATTACGATTAAAATAAATAATCTTCTAATTGATTCCTTGCTTCTCCAACTTTTCTTCATATTTGCAAAATAAGCTCATAATTCCACAATCTTTCATTAAGCTCCTCTTTATCCAAATATTGCAATTACCTGCACAAATCACACCAAAGTGTAAATTAAATCAATTAAAGCTCATAAATAATATCAAAAAATATGAACAACAAATTCCACACATCAAACATCCTCACACTTGAATCATACTTGCCCTCAAGTATGAAGTGAAGAATAAACTCAATCGTCAAACAATGTTGTTCATATTTTCAAATCCCTCCAAGACTCAACAAAAATAAAAGAAAGATGGAAGATAGAGAAATGAGACACGAACTGACTCAACACACAAAATAGCCAAGTATATATCAATTTGCCTTTGCTTATAAACTTTTCCTGCCAAGTAAAAATCATGCAACCCACGAAGCAAATCTCAACTTTCAAGTGACAATTAGAAATTTTGAAATAACGGCTCACTATTATCAACTTGGTCAAAATCGGGCAAGAATCAAATAATGCTCACGGATTCACTCATTCACTCTGTACACTAATCAAGGAGATTCACACAAATTCACAAGTCATAACATAGAGAAGTTATTATGCAAATCAGGAAGGTCTTTCTCTTTTGGTTGTAATGGGGCTAGGGACCATTAAAAGTATTCGGTGGGATCTAAAGGGTTCCTAGGCTTGAGAAAATAAGAATAGAACATTATGCATGTTCAAACTCGAATAATCATCCATGAATATATAATATCTAGGCATCTCAAACAAACCAATTAACACGTGCAGGCTGCACAAAATAACCATCATGAAACAAGCCTTAAGCACAACTCAACTCAAATCAACTAAGGTGCAATTTTATTTTTATTTTCTTCTATTTTTTTTTCTTTTCATCTCTTTTTTTTCACTTTTTTTTCAGCACCTTTCTTTTCTTTTCTTTTCTTTTTTTTCTTTTTTTTTTTAAGTGGAACAAAGATACTATACTCCAATGATAAGCAATACAAAACAGAAATTACAGTAATTCCTTATGTCTGGCCAAACTGAACGTATAAACAGTGATGCCTTTCCTCCAAAACAAACGGGACTATGAATGATTCTCCGAATTTTACATGCATAATAGGGTAAAGAGAAAGTCAAAACAGGCCTTGGCTTAATATTTAGTAGCTTAAATCAAAGAAAATGGTCAAGGCTTCAAAATGGCTCACTAGGGATAAATGTAAAGGGTAGGGCAATGAAACTCAGGCCAAAAATTGGTTCATCCTAGTGTCTTCCATCACTTTTACACATAACATACTCCAAAGTATAACATTGTGATCACTCAGAAAAGAATTTAGTAGAGAGTGCTCTACTCTAGGCTCAAACCTCATATAGTGTGGCTAAAAGATATTCAATTAATGCCCTTTTTCATCATCCCAAGCCTCATTTAATAACTCTTCGAAATTTTAAATCTCATCTCACCACTTAACAGTATATTGACTCACCAAGTAAATCGCAAGACTCAAACCGGCAGAGTATATTCATAAACATCAACAATTCAATAACACTTGGCTTTACTTCACACACATGCATGACTCGAAGAATGAAGACAAAACAAAACACACAACACAACCTCCTCACACTTAAACTTTGCTTGCCCTCAAGCAAACAAAAAAGAAAATGTAAAGAGAACAAACAAGACAACAGAAAACAAATACTAAAGTTACAGAAAATAAAATAGAGGGAATAGGAAACTGCCCATTTTATGACCGATTCTGGATTCTAGAATAGCGACTGTTTGGGCAAACGGAAGGATTTCCAGGTCTGCAGCTTAGTCTGAAATCTTGAAGTTTCACTCTCATGACCTGTAAAGGAAGTATCAGAAGACCTTTTTTTTTTTTTTTTTTTTTTTTTAAATAGAAACAAACGGAAAGAAAAATTTGGGTTGCCTCCCAATAGCGCCTTCATTTAAAGTCTTTGGCTAGACTTTCAATGCAGTTAAGAGCTTGTTTGAGGTGACAATGGAATCTCTTCCACCGACTTCTTAGAAGATGCATCAAGATATGGCTTCAAATTGTGACAATTCACCAAAACAGACTGTGCCTTATCCAAGCTCTTCATCACAATTGCCCCGCTTTCATATACGGATTGGATTTCGAAAGGACCAAACCACCCTGTCTTTAATTTTCCAGGTTCCCGTGGTAGCTTATTCGTATAGAACTTTCTGCCCAACTTCAAATGTCTTTTTCATCCTCTTCCAATCATAATACATCCTTTGAAGATCCTCATACCACTTGGAAGCATCATAGAACTTCGGATAATACTCTTTCTTCTTCTTGACTCTCATTCTCCTTCTCTCTTCACACTTGCTTGATTGCATATGAGAAGAAACTGATCTATCGCAGGTCCTCTGTTTGGGCAAACAGAACGTATTTCCAGATTCTGCAACTTCCAGCTAAGCAATAAGAGACGGGATATTCTTTTTCATTCCTTCAGCACCAGTCCCTTTATCATTAAATTCAGTGAGACTCCTTGTCAAGGTGAGCTCCGACTTGTCCTGCAAAAGATTAGTCTCAAGAGGTTCTTGGACTAGAGGATTAGTCACATTTATGGCAGAAACACTTTCAACAACAGGTGGACTTTTCATAGTATCATCAATGTTGAAAGTAAATTTCTCTCCATTATAATCCAAACAAATTGTACCGCTAAAGACATCAATGATTGTTCTAGCAGTTCTTAAGAAAGGACGACCTAACAGAACACCATTTGAATCCTTAGATTGCGCATCATTCATTTCAACCACATAGAAGTCGGCAGGATAAACAAAGTCATGCACTTTCACAAGAACATTCTCCAATAAACCCACAGGATAAACACACGACTTATCAGCCAACTGTATCACTACATTACTATCTACCAACTCCACACCAATTAATCTATTATAAATAGATAATGGCATAACATTGATAGATGCTCCTAAATCACACATCGCATGCTGAATTTTTGTATCACCAAAAGAACAAGGTAAAGAGAACATACCTGGATCCTTGCACTTGGGAGGCAAATTCTTTTGTATCACGGCTGAGATATTCTCACTCATCACGATCTTGCTCGCCTTCTTGAATTTTCCAGCAATGAAATCCTTCATGAATTTGCTCAATTGAGGAAGCTTGATCGCCTGTAAGAATGGAATGTTAATTTCCATCTTTCCAAAGATTGACATAAAGTCCATGGGATCTTCTTTCGGCTTCTTTCTTGCTAATCTCTCAGAAAAAGGCGGAAGAATCTTAATATCAGGTACATCCAAAATCAAATGTTCTTGAACCTCAACGGGTGTACCCAAATCAAATTCCTCTTCAACATCTTGCTTCAGCAAAGATTCGGGATCAGCGGTTTGTTTGGCCAAACTGGTTGTATTTCCCGTCCGCTTCTCAGAGAATACATTCTGTCTGGGCAGACCATCTGTCTCTTCGGAATCATTTCTTGAGCTTTTTTCCAACTTCTTGCTCGGTGACTCTCTCAGTTCTTTGCCACTTCTCAAAGTGATTTGGCTCACATTCTCCCTTGGATTCACTTGAACTTGTGAAGGCAATTTGCCTTGATTTCCTTTTATCTCATTCACAGAAACTGCGAGTTGAGATATTTGATGAGCTAATCCATCAATGCAAACCTTTTGATCCTTTTGTGCTTGTTGAAGTTTGTGCACTGCTTCATTATTAGCTTGCAAGTTGTTCGTCAGCAACTGCTGTGAGCCAATCAAATCTCCCATCATGTCTTCAAGAGATTTCCCTTGCTTTCCTTGTGGAGGGGTCGGTGCTTGCTGAAATCCCCTTTGATGAGGTGGTCTGTAGCTTTGTTGCTGCTGAGCATGTTGAGGTTGTTGCTGCACTTGATTGCCTTGTCCTTCCCAACGGAAATTGGGATGATCTCTCCAACCAGGATTGTAAGTGTTCGAAAACGGATCTCTCTGTGGAGATTGATTTTCCCAAATTCCATCGACATGCTCTTGAACAAAACTATCTCCTTCAGTCATGCGGCATTGAATTGTTGAGTGATCCAGCTTTCCACATGTGCCACATGGTTTCTCCTTCTGGCCAACACTTGCTACTTTCTCAACCACAGTGTTCAGTACCTTCTCCATTCTTCCCATCCTCTCTTCGAACTTCTCCTCAAAGTTAGAGGAGCTTGTTTGTGCAACTCTCTTAAGCAAACGAATGTTAGGCTCATCGTATTCTCTGGTTGCTTCTACCAAGTTCTGAATCAACTTCTTGGCTTCGCTCACTGTGTTGTTAGAAAATCCTCCTCCACTTGATGAGTTCACAAGATTCTTAGTGCCAGTCTTCATTCCTTGGTAGAAATATTGCAGCAAATCACCATCAGAGAACTTGTGATTCGGACAACTATCCACCAATTTCTTGAATCGTGTCCAATAGCTGCTTAGTGACTCCTCAAACTCCTGTTGGACTCCAGTAATCTCCTTCTTCAATGCATTTGTTTTGGTTGGAGGAAAGAAATGCTCCAAAAACAACTTCTTCATTTCAATCCATGTAGTAACGGAGTTTGGTGCGAGACCGTTGAACCATGCATTTGCTTCTGCTGTTAGAGTGAACGGAAACGCAGCCAACTTGAACTGATCCTCTGTGATTCCTTCAGGGCGCTTCTGAACCTTGCATATCTTGATGAATTCACTCAAGAAGTTGTAAGGATCCTCGTTTTTTTTTCCATAGAACTTTGGTAAAACATTGAGAAGCCCGAGCTTTATTTCAATCGACCTTTCAACCTCAGTCATCCTTATTGGCGTTGGAGGATCATCTTCATTATGACTTGCAAGATCACACAATCTTGGATCAGCCATTTCACTTTCAATGTCCACGAGAAGAGTATGGACTTCTGCTTCGACTTCAGGAATACCTTCTGTTTGGGCAAACAGATGGCTTAAATCAAATTCAGACTCAGAACAGGTATCAGTTTCTGAAAAGCACTCCGTCTGGGCAGATAGAATGTTTCGAGATTCTCACAGTTTCTGCAACTTCCTTAACCTTTTCGCAGTCTTCTCGATTTCGGGATCAAAAAGAAGAATAGGCTTGGAAGATCTGCTCATAAACAACACAAAATAAAAAAAATAAAAAATCAATAGGAAAAATAAGAAAACAATCAACGACCGTTCCCCGGCAACGGCGCCATTTTGGTGGACGTCGTTTACCACCAAATAATTCCTGCAATTTGCTAAGAACTAAGATTAATAAAGCGTAAGCAGGGTCGAACCACAGAGAACGGGTAAATTACTTAAATTTCCTAAAGATTAAATTCGGTGTAGCCACCACGCCTTAAAGAGTGAGATTTTGATTAATAACTACCAAAACAAGAAAATAAACTAAATGCAAGCGTGATAAATCAATAATAAAAACAATTCGGCTTCGAATAACTCCTCACTAGTCTAATGGTTCTGATCATTGATGCAAAAATAAATCAACTCCTATGGACCAATCAGTTATAGGATACCGTGAATGCAACGGACGTACCCTAATTCCTACGTACTTTTTCGATAGCTAGCAAGAGACGCTTAAACTAACTATTTCTCTTATCAAAACACAACCTAGTTGGTAACGCCAGTTCTAGATTTAATGTTTCAATAGCATTAAACAAGAAGGAACCCGATATTAGACAAATTACCCAAGAACGCAAGTAATAACTCATCTACCAAATCATTCCTACTACCAATACGATAGCTTTGCCACAAATTAGCCCTATTCCAACAATTACGGATTGGACGAACTAATTGACTATATTCCGATTAAATCTAAGTTGATCAGGCTTAAACAGAATCAAAAATAAGTAATAAACACAAGGAATAACTTGGAATCCACAAAAATCAATTATCAAACAATTAGGTCTCACAGAATATATAGCCTAGTGATTCATTATTCTTGCCGAATTAAAAATCTAGCTACTCATAATATTAAAATAAAACGAAACAGAATCAAATAAAGAAAGCATAATTAAAAATCGGTGAATTGAAATAAGTAAACCAAGTGTCACCGAAAAATATGTGTACTGTTGCTGCTAATCTCCTCCACGAACTTCAGTACCAAACTAAAGGAAAAGAGTCTAATCACTATGCTCTGCTCATTGACGGGAGATGAAAAAAATCAAAACCTAGATCTAAAACTAACTCCCCTTTTACACGTCTGATGTTGGGCTTTTATAGCCAACAAATAAAAATAATAAAATAAGAAATAAAGAAAATAACTAACTAAAATAAGACTCCTAATTTAATTACGTTTAAAATAAATAATCTTCTAATTGATTCCTTGCTTCTTGTCACGACCGCACTTTACTAATTAATAGCCAAGCTCGGTGATTCGTGACTATGGTGGAATTAACGAATAATAAAGAAAAGGAAGTGAAATTTCGAGATTTGACGCTAACAAATTATAAAGCAACATCGATAAGTGGGCATGATAGTTGAAGGCAGTACGACACGATTTGTCATGATTCTGACTTAGATTACAACCAAATTGAAAATGATTAAGAATATTAGAGTGTACGCAACGGAAATGTGTGGAAATGCGTGTATGGAGACACGTATTACCAAGAGTGTTCATCAACTACACTACTCGCTAACTTCGACAAAACATCGCTGGTCACTCTTCCGTCATCCAGCTCAACCTGCACATTGGAAATAATGTACAGGGCGTGAGTACGGAGTACTCAGTGGACACAATGCCCAAAACATTTTTATTGTCAAGCCATTCATAGTGAAGCATAGGGTTTTATTGAAAGGTCTATGTTCACGAAAAACTGAGTTATCTTAAAAGCGTCTGCAGACTAAGTTCTGTAGTATTCTACCATATCTGAGTTTGTTGTGTCCGAGGAGGTGGCCACCTCACTCGGTCACGTGATCAGTCACTATCTGGAATGACACGATCGATGTGTACACTAGTCCAAGAATAATAGCTGATCATTCAAGGACCCGAATTCGATTTATGAATTGGCCTTGCGCCATTTAACAGATAGGCATCATACAAAATCTGAAAACATTTATGGCATGACAATACTTTAAAAGAGCTATTAATCTAATAAAACATGTTTTGTTTTATAGAAAGCCCACCTCGTTATTTTTCTCTACTGCAACGAGACTTGATCTCGGCTTCTGCTATTGTCCCTCCTTCGCGTACCCTTCGATTAAAAATCGAGGTGAGATTCGCATCTTAACGAATAAAATCTTATCTAAGATCTTAGTTTTAATTCTGATCGGAGGTTATTCTAATCCAGTAACGTGGTTACTGTTACCTAAGCTCAATTTATAAACACCGTTGATGAACGGTTCATATAAGTTTTTACGAATAAATCACCTTGATTTATTATTAAACTCGATTAATTCTAACTGCGTAATTGATCAGCTAAATCAATTAATTAGAAGTTCTTGATTAAATAACTTATCTGAAGTTAATTCTTTAAATAGCGAAATAATACTTCCTCATGAATATTGGAATTTAATCGAGAGTGGAATACGATCTAATTAATGATATCTCGATCTGTAATAAATTAGGAATTTGGGCTCATAATCGATAAAATGGGTCGTGGCCCAAAATTAAAGGTGGAGGTCGGCCCACTTAGCTTGCCCAGCCCAGAACTTGGCCCAGCCTTCGGCCCGGACCCGCGACGAGAACCCGACCCGACCCGAATTAAAAGGGAAGGGGTCCTAACCCTCTCTTCCTCCCAGAACGTGATGTCCCTCTCTCTCTCTCTATCTCGCGACTTCCGTCGCTCTCCCTCACCATCCTCTCGATTCTTCACCGATTCTCTAGTGATCTTCTTCGACAATGGCGGTGCCTCAATCCATGGGGCCGCCGTCGATTTGTTGCCTCCCCCTCTTATCGAGAAACGTTCATCCCTAGAGAACCCTAGATCGAAACTAGATCGAAAAGAATAAAATTGGGGAAAATGGTTCTCCCTTCTAATTTCCGGGGATTCACGCCATCTTCGGCCTCTGGACATGGCTCTGCCACCGTGGTGAGATGGCACCGGCGTGGGGTGGAGTCTCGCGACCTTTGTTCGAGCCTCGCGAGCTTTGTTTTCATCGGTACCCTCCCTCTGATTTGGTGGTTCTCGAATAGGCCGAATGCAACTCCCGCGGTGGTGGCGAGCTCCTAGAAGCTCTAGATTAAAAATCCTAACTCGGAAGAGTTAGGAGACATTCTCCCGGTTCCCTTCTGATTGTTGTCAATTTCGGCGGCGGCGAGGATGCCTTCGCCGTCGTTGCCTCGTTCTCTTTTGTTATTTGTTGATTGTTAGATTAACCTCTGATTAGAGATAATTCCATTTTCGATTTTTTTGTTTTTGAGGAGTTTTATTTAGGTTCAAAATTTTGGGCTCTTATTCCCTATTTCTTGTTGCAGGTTCCGGCGAGACGATCGTAGTGAAGACGATAGCAGTGGTCAGAGCTGCTCAACTCCCTTTCTATTTCAAAACTTTGCCGTCGAGGCTTCAAGCCTCGGCGGAGGTTCGACCCTCAGTCTTTCTCTAGCTAAGTGTTCGAACTAAATATATATAGTCTTGTTTCTTTTACTGAATTCTGGGATATATTTGGGTTCTGAATTGAAGTGATTAAAAGTATAAATTTGTGATAAGTATGCTGATTTTTCTTACTCTTGGTTGAGATTTTCCTAGTATGAATGTTACGGTTTATAGGTTCCTACATTCATGTTTAGGAGTTTAGGTTTTTGGAAAGGGAGAGCTTGGGACTGAATGTTTAGTATGCTTGGTTTATGGTTTCTTGTTTGAAAAGCTCATGCTTGTTCTAAGGCTGCAACATTAACTAATTCATGCTAGGCTAGTTGAGGTTCTACGGTTATTACCTTGAAGTGAGGGGCTGTGGTTGCTAGCTTCTCCCTTCTTCACTTCCTTCTTGCCTTCTTGATCCTCCTTCACTCTCTATCACTCTCTCTATTTTGGTTGTTTGAATTTTGAGAAGTTTTGTTGTTTTGGTTAGGAGAGTGTGTGAGTTTATAGAGGATCGTTTGAGACAATTGGTCTTAGTATGGTAGGTTGACTTGGAAAGGAAGGGTGTAGTGTTTCAAGGCTTTCTATTTTCATGCTATTTTTTGTTCTAAGTTGAGGGATCTCTGCAGATTTTATTTGTCCTCTAATGTGCAGCTTGGTTTCTCTTCCCTTTTTGTTCTTACTTGGTTGTTTTATCTCTCCTTTGCAGGTATCAAGGAAAGGATGAAGCTGCTGTCCCTGCAGCTGTGTTTGGCTTCTCCCAATAGCTGATTTATTTCTCTAATTAGCTATGGTATTTGTCTTATTTTCAGGTTTTGAATCTCTATTTTATTATTGAGAGCTGACCTTCTTCCTTTCTCTTTTGCAGGTTGCTAAATGGATGTTATCTCTGCTTGCTAGGATCGAGTGTCCTCAATGGGCAGATTCCCTTTCTATTTTTGGAGGCTAAGAGCTTAGGAGGTTGTCTTATTTGTTGACTTCAAAAGTATTGTGTAGATATCTGCCTCCTTTGTAGCTCACGTGACTAAGTGCTAGAAGGATTTGGAAGAAGTTAATTGTTTTGTTGTTAGAGTTAGCAAGGTTTCATTTTAGTGCTATTTTCGATTATATAAAAAAAAATGTATAAATGTGGAGAAAGTCTATGCGTATGTATATTATCTTAGGGCACTATTTGTGGTTTGCCCCATTAATATTAATTAAATGGGCTAAGCTCGATTACGTTAGTCGATTGGGCCTCGGCCCAATTAAAAAATCGAGAGGTCGACGACCATCTCTTACTCGAGCTAATTCGATCATCACTTGGCTAATGCGATTGAGAATAAAAATGATTCCTTTATTCGAGTTCTAATTATTTATTGAAATTAAATAATATGGAAATCAATTTGCTACTTGGTTCCATCACTACTTCCCAATCGATTACTCGAAGAATAAAATTTTAAAAGTCGAGTCGCTACTTGATGTAATTATTGCTCTCTAAGCAATTGTTTTAGAAATTCTGAATACTAGAAGTTGATAATATAACTCGATCAATCAAAATTAATTAACTTAAATCGACATTAGTTAGCTAACTAGTTAAGTAAGATGCGGGGCGTTACATCCTACCCCTCTTAAAAGAAATTTCATCCCGAAATTTACGTACCTTCGTTAAATAACTCCGGATATCTCTCTTTCATCTTATCCTCGAGTTCCCACGTAGCTTCTTCCTGACCGTGGTGCTTCCACAAAACTTTCACCGAAGTGATAGATTTATTCCTGAGCTGTTGTACCTTTCGGTCTAGGATTGCCTCTGGCCTATTCTCGTAACTCAAATCTGCATTAAGTTCAACTTCCTCTTGATGGATTACGTGCTTTGGGTCGTGCACGTACTTCCGAAGTTGCGAAACGTGGAAAACGTTGTGCACGTTTCCAAGGCTTGGCGGTAACGCCAGCCTATAGGCTACTGGTCCGATTCTCTCTAAAATTTCGTAAGGTCCGATGAAACGTGGCCTCAGTTTTCCTTTAACTCCAAATCTCATTATCCCCTTGGAAGGAGATACCTTTAGAAACACCTTGTCTCCTACTTCAAACTGAATCTCGGTTTGACGATTGTCGGCATAAGATTTCTGTCTATCCTGAGCTTCCTTAATTCTTTCTCTAATTTGGCGCACGATCTCGATCATGTCGCTGATCGCGTCAGGGCCTAACATTTTTCTCTCACCGACCTCATCCCAATAAAGCGGTGATCTACACTTTCTTCCATACAGCGCTTCGTATGGTGCCATATCTATGGTCGCCTGATAGCTATTGTTGTAGGCAAACTCAATCAGGGGTAATACTGGCTCCCAATGACCACCTCGGTCAAGTACTACCGTTCTCAACATGTCCTCTAAGGTTTGTATGGTCCTTTCTGACTGCCCATCGGTCTGAGGGTGAAAAGCAGTACTAAAATTCAATCTGGTTCCAAGTTCTTTTTGTAAGCTCATCCAAAATCTAGAGGTGAATTTTGAATCTCAGTCTGACGTGATCGAGATTGGTACTCCATGGAGGCGTACTATCTCGCGAACATACAACTGAGCTAGTTTCTCTGACCCGCACGTTATTGGGATCGGGAGAAAGTGTGCGCTCTTTGTAAGTCGATCTATGATCACCCAGATGGTTGTATTTCCTCTTCTCGATTCCGGCAATCCTGTAACAAAATCCATGGCGATATGCTCCCATTTCCACTATGGAATTTCTAGGGGTTGCAATTTGCCATAAGGTCGCTGATGTAGAGCTTTCACTTGCTGGCAGGCTAGGCATCTTACCACAAACGATGCTATGTCCTTCTTCATGCCATCCTACCAGAATTTCTTCTTGAGGTCTTGATACATCTTTGTACTACCAGGGTGCGCGGTATACGGTGTATCGTGTGCTTCACTCAAAATTTCGTTTTTGAGTTCCTCGTTAGGTGAGATGCACAGTCTTCCTTCGACTGTTATTGCATTATCTGGTTCTTCGCGGTACTCTCCGGGCTCTCCCATTCTGATTTTCAAGCGTATCTTCTCGAGTGTTTCGTCCTTCCTCTGAGCCTGAAGAATTCGACTTCTCAAGTCAGGTTCTACGGTTAGGGTGGCAATTATCCCTTCTACCGTTGCTGGTGGCAGTACCACTTCTAAGTTCATCCTTTCGAATTCTAGGATAAGTTTCTCTTCTTCAGTTAAAAGAAATGCTACCTTTGACTGTGCCTTGCGACTTAGCGTGTCTGCTACTACGTTAGCTTTGCCCGGATGGTAGTTGATTCCACAATCATAGTCCTTCACTAATTCGAGCTATCTTCTCTGCCTCATGTTAAGGTCTCTTTGCTCGAAAAAGTATTTGAGACTCTTGTGATCTGTGAAAATCTCACACCGTACTCCGTAGAGATGGTGTCTCCAGATCTTCAGGGCGTGTACCACTGCTGCCAATTCTAAGTCATGGGTTGGGTAGTGGAGCTCGTGTGGTCTAAGCTGTCGTGAAGCATAAGCTATCACCTTCCCTTCTTGCATTAGAACACATCCTAGTCCATTCTTGGAAGAATCTGTGTAAACAATATATTCCTTGTCCGGGTCTGGGACTGCCAGAATTGGGGCGGTAGTCAGTTTCTCCTTCAACTGTTGAAAGTTTGACTCGCATTCCGGTGTCCATGTGTACTTGATCCCTTTCCTTAGGAGCTGTGTTATTGGCATGGCTATCTTAGAAAATCCTTCTATGAATCTTCGATAGTAGCCAGCTAATCCTAAGAAACTTCGGATTTCGTTTGGTGTGGATGGGGATTTCCAATTCTGAACTGCTTCGACTTTTGCGGGGTCCACTTTAATTCCTTCAGCTGACACAATATGACCCAAAAATGCTACTTCTTCTAGCCAAAATTCACACTTGCTGAACTTGGCGTAAAGCTTCTCTATTCTCAGAGTTCCTAATACTGTCTTCAGGTGGTCCTCATGTTCTTGTTTGCTCTTTGAGTAAATCAGGACGTCATCTATGAAAACTAAGACAAATTTGTCTAAGTACGGGTGAAAAACCCGATTCATGAGATCCATGAATACCGCTGGCGCATTCGTTAACCCAAATGGTACAACTACGAACTCGTAATGTCCATATCTGGTTCGGAATGCCGTCTTGGGTATATCCTCCGGTCGGATCTTGAATTGATGGTATCTTGATCTAAGATCTATCTTTGAAAAGACACTCGCTCCCTTGAGTTGGTCAAACAGATCATCGATCCTTGGTAATGGATACTTATTCTTAAGGGTTAGCTTGTTTAGTTCTCGATAATCTATACACATCCTCATGGAGCCGTCCTTCTTCTTTACAAACAGTACTGGTGCTCCCCATGGTGACACACTAGGTCTGATGAAACCTAGGTCCAGAAGCTCTTGGAGTTGTACTTTTAGTTCCTCCAGTTCTTTTGGTGCCATTCGGTATGGTGCCTTGGATATCGGGGTTGATCCAGGTTCCAAATCAATGGTAAACTCTATCTTTCTATTAGGTGGTAGTCCTGGTAGTACGTCCGGAAAAACATCGGGAAATTCACGAACGATTTCAACATCTTCGATCTTCTTCTCCTCCTCGTCCTTGGGTTCCTCATTCAGGTATACGAGGTACACTGGGTTCCCTTTTCTTATCAAGGTTGCTGCTTGGATGGCGGAAATCACCGATTTTCGCTTATTTAAAGCAATTCCGTGGAAAGTTGTCGGTTCCTTACCCGGCATTCTAAAGGAAATCTTTCTCTCCTTGCAGAGGATGGTGGCGTAGTTTTTGGCTAGCCAATCCATTCCTAAGATTATGTCTACGTCCTTCATCGGTAAGACGCTCAGATTATTTGCTAGGAGTTTGTGTAATCCTAGGTTCAGTTCTAAATTTGAGCAACGGTGCGTAAGAGTGATGTTCCCTCCTACAGGCGATGTAATTCGCATATCCGTCCCTATTGGTTCCGTTCTCAGACTTAGATATTCTACGCATGCTTTTGCGATGAATGAATGCGAAGCACCCGTATCAAATAAAACAATTACAGGTATCTCATGGAGTATGCCCATACCTGCCAGGTTTCCCTGATTTCCTTGATTCCTAGCGGGCTGCTTCTGCTTCATTGCATGAACCTTTGCGTTTTGTTGTTGCATATGTTGCCGGAACTGTTGGTGTTGCGGTGGAAGCGGGGGAGGCGGTGGGAGTTGTTGCTGCTGCGGTCCTTGCTGAGCTTGCATTGCTCGAAGTTGTTAGTTCTGGCTAGGTTGACCTGACTTCGAGGTCGTTCCCTTCTGCTTCTTGGGGCAGTTGTTCACAAAATGCCCTTTCTGTCCACATGAATAGCAACTGTCGCTCCCCGCCCTACAGACTCCCTCATGTCTTCTGTTGCACTTGGGGCATTGGGCATATCTGGTTGGGAAGTTCCCGGTCGGAGCCGGCGCAGTTTGCTTTTCAGAGTTTTGAGGGCGTGGTTGTCCTTGCCACGGTTTCTTCCCACCTCAATTTCCGTGATTATTATCCCACTTCCATTTTCCCTTGTCGTGCTGTGGCTGAGAGTGAGTGGGGGTTGGCGTCGGGGTAGACGCAGGCTTGTCGCCAGGCATCGCTGCCTCGATGTCCAGTGCTCTTCCAAGAGACTCAGTGTATGATAGTCCGCCATGGCTTGCAAGCGCCATTCTGATCTCGTGCCTCAGACCGGCACAGAATTTCTCAGCCATCTTTTCGTCGGTGTCTACCTGATCCGGCGCGAAGCGGGACATGTCACAGAACACTCTGTCGTACTCAGTCACAGACATTTTTCCTTGTTTCAGACTGTAGAACTCATTCTCCTTCTTCTTTCGGTAACTTTTTGGAATGTATTTGTCGTAAATTCCAGTCTTAAACTGGTCCCATGTGAGGTTCTCAAGTTGTTCGGGGGTCATGGTCTTCCTTCGTGCCTCCCACCAGAAGTCAGCTGATCCCGACAACTGGAAGGATACACAGGTTAAGCGTTCCTGGTCAGTGCAGTGTAGGAAGTTGAATATTCGTTCCATGGCTCGTACCCAGATTTCTGCCTCGGCTGGGTCTCCGATGCCATTGAACACGGGTGGATTCTGTCTAAGGAATAGCTCCTCGATTCTCCTCTCAGGTGGAGGTGGAGGTGGGTTGTTATTTCCCTGGTTACCTTGTTCATGGTTTACTGATTCAGCTACGGGTGCCCTTCTGGGACGTCCGGGTGCTCTCCTTGGTGGCATCCTGCTCAATCAACAACGGTCAAATTCTAACCTCTTTGAGGCTTGCCTCAACCCAAGGTACACATACACAGATATACTTGTATATAGACATATAGCATTTGTCCTCTTGTATTCTACACGGTTATAATATAGTTATTCATAATTGTCGTTTGATAAGGTGGGAAAAAATATTTCTGAATTATTTCTATATACGAAGGAATAAACTATAATAGGCATCATATATATAAGAGAAAATTGCCCAAAAGGGGTCTTAACCACATCCACAGAAGGTGCACTATCTAAGTACACAACGTGATGTTACCAACTATGTGACATCACCTCAGGTACTTAGTCACGGAGTATCTAACATCCGTACTAACTGATCATAGCTACGATACTACGAAACGATCTAATCATTTTTGTCTAGATACATAATACTGGAACATAAGAAAATAGGGTGAGTACGGTCTACTAGGCGCTGTTCTCAACCACTACAAAAGGGTACAAGGGTCGGTCACTCGGAATCTATGGTGCTGTGGTCCGAGCCGTAATCCACCTCGTCCTCGAGGTCGTCTTCGTCATCGTGGAGGCCAAAGTCCTGAGGGTCCTCATCATCTCCCAAGTGGAACTGAAGACCTATCTCATCATCCTCATCATCCTCGATGCCTGCTCCGAACTCAAATACCCCCGCCATAGGGGCGACCTGATCGTCCTCCTCATCAACATCCTCCTCGGGGCCCTCCTCGGGATCCTCCTCATCATCACTAGAATCCGGCTCATCGGGATCCTCTGCCCCTACTCCCGCTCCAACTCCTGGCACAGGCTCGGGCTCGGGTAGCCTCAGTCTCTCAAACTCGTCAACACGTCGGACGTGCTCCCCGTCCGCTCGGGCTAGATCGGCCTGCTGTCGGACTAGGGCTGTCCAACTACTCCCTGGCTATCGGAGGCTCTCCATGTACTAACGCGAACGCTCGTACCTAGCACGGTACTCCGCCATGCGTCTCTGAATCTCCTCGGTCTCCTGATGGAAGGCCTCCATCCTCCGATCCAACTCCGAGTCTCGAGATCTCACCAGATCGATCTCCCTAAGGATGCCTCTCGCCATATCGAACTGTCGGCGTCGTTCCTCTGCCCGTCCTACCCCTGGTAGTGGACGGTCTAACTCCTCAATCAGCCTCATACGACGCTCATGGTCCCCGTCTATCTGCTCCAAATGGTGCTCATGCTCCTGCTGACTCACGAAGCGCTCGAAATCCTCGGACATTCGCCTAGGGTGCTCGTCGTCCCTGCCAAAGCTGTGCCTCGCATCCGAGATCACGCAGCTCAGCTCCTCGTGGCATCGACGCCACTCCTCCTCTCGGTCCCCTCGCTCCTCCCCCGGGCTGTCACTAATCACAATCAGGGCCTTCCCGCGATCGCCATCTCTGAGGGGCAGTGCCCGTAGGAGCCCAACTGAACGATCCATGGCAGCTGAGTCGATGGAGCTACTTCCTCCAGATGAGGTAGCCCAGTCCCGCTGCTCCGGGGTGACCCTCGCTCGAGTACGAGAAGGCTCCATCTCCTTGTCAGACTCATCTCTCTCTCGTCGTCCCAAGATGGGCGACGCAGGCAGAACAGCTAGGGGTGGAGGTGACGTCGGCTGCAGTGGGAGCTCGGGTGGCGGTGAGCTCGGCAGTGGGGAAACCTCGGGCAATGGTGCCTCAAGTGGCGATGCGGGTGCCCCACCAACCGCAGGTAACTCTCTCAGTGGCGCACCGTGGCGAGTGAAAGTCGTCTGTAGTGTCGTCATGAAGCCGTAGTAGTCGCCTACATCCTCTAGACAATCCGGGTGCCTCGGGGTGTGTGCCTGGGCTAAGTGCTCAGCCCATCCCTGCCAGTTGGCAGGCAGTAGTGGCACCAGTCGACGGATGCCCTCGATCTCTCCAACCCCGTGTGTGTGGGCGCGGGCCCAAAGTCGGTGATAGGTGGCCAAGAACTGGCCCACGTTGTCACCGTGGCACATCTGGTAGGAGCGGTAGTAACGAATCACCTCATCTGGTGTGGCTCCCAGGCGAAGCGGCCTCCTATACGTAAACATCCGTCCCGCCATCCTACACGAAACAGGATCCTAATCAGTTCTGATAACGAAAGAAATATGAAGGCAATAGTGATAACTTCTACATCTACGTGCTTAGCGTATATCTATCCTTTAGTTCCATAGTACTTCGTTCGTTAGTTCTTCTTTTATCGAACATGCGGTAACATGTTTAAATAAGGTGGACTTATTTTTATGTTGCCACAAAGTTCGTGTTTCTAATTTCTACTTGTATGCTAAATTTTAAAGGCATTAGCAGCCTAGTGTAACGGTTTTTCTTGGGAAACTATAACGTTTGACGAAAGCGTCTCGATTCTCATGTTGCTTCTTGTATCTAGTCGTCTGCTATCTTGCCTTGCTGTTCATCTTCTTCCTTGCTTGCCTGGAGAAGAGAGGAACTTCGTTCCAATCTTAGTTTAGACTTACTTCCTCGAAGTACGTGTCTAAAGCACTATATTATCTAAGAAGTCACTTTCTCTTTCTAAGTGATCTAAGAACTAGTTTCGGCTAAGTTCTTGCGAAAGAAATTCAATTTTTTAATTAATTGAAGAAAGCATTTTCCTCACTCCCTCGTTGAGCATGATGAGTTGGAGTGCCGAGCTTTTGTCGAAGGACTCTATTTAGTCTAGTGATTCAAGTCTAGACTATACTTTGAAGAAGACTCTTGGGTTTCAGAGCAGAACCTGAGGCTCTGATACCACTCTGTCACGACCGCACTTTACTAATTAATAGCCAAGCTCGGTGATTCGTGACTATGGTGGAATTAACGAATAATAAAGAAAAGGAAGTGAAATTTCGAGATTTGACGCTAACAAATTATAAAGCAACATCGATAAGTGGGCATAATAGTTGAAGGTAGTACGACATGATTTGTCATGATTCTGACTTAGATTACAACCAAATTGAAAATGATTCAGAATATTAGAGTGTACGCAGCGGAAATGTGTGGAAATACGTGTATGGAGACACGTATTACTAAGAGTGTTCATCAACTACACTACTCGCTAACTTCGACAAAACATCGCTGGTCACTCTTCCGTCATCCAGCTCAACCTGCACATTGGAAATAATGTACAGGGCGTGAGTACGGAGTACTCAGTGGACACAATGCCCAAAACATTTTTATTGTCAAGCCATTCATAGTGAAGCATAGGGTTTTATTGAAAGGTCTATGTTCACGAAAAACTGAGTTATCTTAAAAGCGTCTGCAGACTAAGTTCTGTAGTATTCTACCATATCTGAGTTTGTTGTGTCCGAGGAGGTGGCCACCTCACTCGGTCACGTGATCGGTCACTATCTGGAATGACACGATCGATGTGTACACTAGTCCAAGAATAATAGTTGATCATTCAAGGACCCGAATTCGATTTATGAATTGGCCTTGCGCCATTTAACAGATAGGCATCATACAAAAACTGAAAACATTTATGGCATGACAATACTTTAAAAGAGCTATTAATCTAATAAAACATGCTTTGTTTTATAGAAAGTCCACCTCGTTATTTTTCTCTACTGCAACGAGACTTGATCTCGGCTTCTGCTATTGTCCCTCCTTCGCGTACCCTTCGATTAAAAATCGAGGTGAGATTCGCATCTTAACGAATAAAATCTTATCTAAGATCTTAGTTTTAATTCTGATCGGAGGTTATTCTAATCCAGTAACGTGGTTACTGTTACCTAAGTTCAATTTATAAACACCGTTGATGAACGGTTCATATAAGTTTTTACGAATAAATCACCTTGATTTATTATTAAACTCGATTAATTCTAACTGCGTAATTGATCAGCTAAATCAATTAATTAGAAGTTCTTGATTAAATAACTTATCTGAAGTTAATTCTTTAAATAGCGAAATAATACTTCCTCATGAATATTGGAATTTAATCGAGAGAGGAATACGATCTAATTAATGATATCTCGATCTGTAATAAATTAGGAATTTGGGCTCATAATCGATAAAATGGGTCGGGGCCCAAAATTAAAGGTGGAGGTCGGCCCACTTAGCTTGCCCAGCCCAGAACTTGGCCTAGCCTTCGGCCCGGACCCGCGACGAGAACCCGACCCGACCCGAATTAAAAGGGAAGGGGTCCTAACCCTCTCTTCCTCCCAGAACGTGATGTCCCTCTCTCTCTCTCTATCTCGCGACTTCCGTCGCTCTCCCTCACCATCCTCTCGATTCTTCACCGATTCTCTGGTGATCTTCTTCGACAATGGGCGGTGCCTCAATCAATGGGGCCGCCGTCGATTTGTTGCCTCCCCCTCTTATTGAGAAACGTTCATCCCTAGAGAACCCTAGATCGAAACTAGATCGAAAAGAATAAAATTGGGGAAAATGGTTCTCCCTTCTAATTTCCGGGGATTCACGCCATCTTCGGCCTCTGGACATGGCTCCGCCACCGTGGTGAGATGGCACCGGCGTGGGGTGGAGTCCCACGACCTTTGTTCGAGCCTCGCGAGCTTTGTTTTCGTCGGTACCCTCCCTCTGATTTGGTGGTTCTCGAATAGGCCGAATGCAACTCCCGCGGTGGTGGCGAGCTCCTAGAAGCTCTAGATTAAAAATCCTAACTCGGAAGAGTTAGGAGACATTCTCCCGGTTCCCTTCTGATTGTTGTCAATTTCGGCGGCGGCGAGGATGCCTTCGCCGCCGTTGCCTCGTTCTCTTTTGTTATTTGTTGATTGTTAGATTAACCTCTGATTAGAGATAATTCCATTTTCGATTTTTTTGTTTTTGAGGAGTTTTATTTAGGTTCAAAATTTTGGGCTCTTATTCCCTATTTCTTGTTGCAGGTTCCGGCGAGACGATCATAGTGAAGACGATAGCAGTGGTCATAGCTGCTCAACTCCCTTTCTATTTCAAAACTTTGCCGTCGAGGCTTCAAGCCTCGGCGGAGGTTCGACCCTCAGTCTTTCTCTAGCTAAGTGTTCGAACTAAATATATATAGTCTTGTTTCTTTTACTGAATTCTGGGATATATTTGGGTTCTGAATTGAAGTGATTAAAAGTATAAATTTGTGATAAGTATGCTGATTTTTCTTACTCTTGGTTGAGATTTTCCTAGTATGAATGTTACGGTTTATAGGTTCCTACATTCATGTTTAGGAGTTTAGGTTTTTGGAAAGGGAGAGCTTGGGACTGAATGTTTAGTATGCTTGGTTTATGGTTTCTTGTTTGAAAAGCTCATGCTTGTTCTAAGGCTGCAACATTAACTAATTCATGCTAGGCTAGTTGAGGTTCTACGGTTATTACCTTGAAGTGAGGGGCTGTGGTTGCTAGCTTCTCCTTTCTTCACTTCCTTCTTGCCTTCTTGATGCTCCTCCTTCACTCTCTATCACTCTCTCTATTTTGGTTGTTTGAATTTTGAGAAGTTTTGTTGTTTTGGTTAGGAGAGTGTGTGAGTTTATAGAGGATCGTTTGAGACAATTGGTCTTAGTATGGTAGGTTGACTTGGAAAGGAAGGGTGTAGTGTTTCAAGGCTTTCTATTTTCATGCTATTTTTGGTTCTAAGTTGAGGGATCTCTGCAGATTTTATTTGTCCTCTAATGTGCAGCTTGGTTTCTCTTCCCTTTTTGTTCTTACTTGGTTGTTTTATCTCTCCTTTGCAGGTATCAAGGAAAGGATGAAGCTGCTGTCCCTGCGGCTGTGTTTGGCTTCTCCCAATAGCTGATTTATTTCTCTAATTAGCTATGGTATTTGTCTTATTTTCAGGTTTTGAATCTCTATTTTATTATTGAGAGCTGACCTTCTTCCTTTCTCTTTTGCAGGTTGCTAAATGGATGTTATCTCTGCTTGCTAGGATCGAGTGTCCTCAATGGGCAGATTCCCTTTCTATTTTTGGAGGCTAAGAGCTTAGGAGGTTGTCTTATTTGTTGACTTCAAAAGTATTGTGTAGATATCTGCCTCCTTTGTAGCTCACGTGACTAAGTGCTAGAAGGATTTGGAAGAAGTTAATTGTTTTGTTGTTAGAGTTAGCAAGGTTTCATTTTAGTGCTATTTTCGATTATATAAAAAAAAATGTATAAATGTGGAGAAAGTCTATGCGTATGTATATTATCTTAGGGCACTATTTGTGGTTTGCCCCATTAATATTAATTAAATGGGCTAAGCTCGATTACGTTAGTCGATTGGGCCTCGGCCCAATTAAAAATCGAGAGGTCGACGACCATCTCTTACTCGAGCTAATTCGATCATCACTTGGCTAATGCGATTGAGAATAAAAATGATTCCTTTATTCGAGTTCTAATTATTTATTGAAATTAAATAATATGGAAATCAATTTGCTACTTGGTTCCATCACTACTTCCCAATCGATTACTCGAAGAATAAAATTTTAAAAGTCGAGTCGCTACTTGATGTAATTATTGCTCTCTAAGCAATTGTTTTAGAAATTCTGAATACTAGAAGTTGATAATATAACTCGATCAATCAAAATTAATTAACTTAAATCGAGATTAGTTAGCTAACTAGTTAAGTAAGATGCGGGGCGTTACACTTCTCCAACTTTTCTTCATACTTGCAAAATAAGCTCATAATTCCACAATCTTTCATTAAGCTCCTCTTTATCCAAATATTGCAATTACCTGCACAAATCACACCAAAGTGTAAATTAAATCAATTAAAGCTCATAAATAATATCAAAAAATATGAACAACAAATACCACACATCAGGGTTCACTTTTTTTTAGTAGGGTTTAGTTTTTTACGGTAGGATTTATTTTTATAAGGTATATTAATTATAATTTTCCTTAAATAAAATGCCGCCACCTAAGCCGTGGGCATATTAAGTATGCCTACGGTGGGTAGGGGAGCATTACTCTATGTAGATAACTATAATTGTCAAATTTTTATTGACACAAAATAAGCATTCTGAGGTGGCCCGTTGATCATTAAGTTTTTAAAATATGATTTTCAAATTTGTGTAACAAAAATATATTTTTTTAATTTAAGACACTTGACAATATATTAGCTAGACACAAAATCGATTTTGAGGTAGCCCATAGGCCAATAAGGTTTTTTAATTTTTTTTTTTTTTAGTATGTGTTGATAACTATGATTGGCAAATTTTTATTAACACAGAATGAGCATTCTAAGGTGACCCGTTGACCAATTAGTATTTGAAATATATTTATTAAATTTTTGTAACAAAGAATATATTTTCTTGATTTAAGACACTTGACAATATATTAGCTAGACACAAAATTGGTTGAGGAAGTCATTGGCCAATAAGGTTAGGATATTTCACAATATATTAGATACAGAACTAATTTTGAGGTGGTCTGTTGGCCAATAATTAAGTTTTTAAAATTATTTTAGTATGTATCAATATTTATTATTGTCAAATTTTTGTTAAAGAAAATATATTATTTAATATTTTATTTATAAAATATGTTATAAAGTAATTAGTGATATCTATTGAATTTTGACGGGATACAAACTAGTTAATTAACCAGACAACTTTGTTTGTCCAAATATAGATAAATTCAAGAATCCTTGAATTTAAAGTGGTTGTAATTGTATTATTAGTGTGTAAATCCTTTCTTTATTTAACTGAAATTTGATTCAAAGGAGGCGGCGGAGATGCATTAAATGAAAATAATTGAAGTTCAATAATTCCGAATAAAGAAGCCTTCTATATAGATTATAGCTACCACGATCTACTGTTGAACCATGTATGAATTATGATTCAACACATCAAGGATTCTTATTGACTTTATATATATCTAGATACATATAAAGTATAAACAAAATAGTGGAATATAATAAATGTTGAAAGTCAATAGTTTGGATACAATTTGAAAAATTATTAAAGTAGTTATTGAATTAAAATGTAAAATTTAGTTAGTAAGCTAAGTACTCCTCACACTTTATTGTAACTTTTAGGTTATTGTAACACACGAAATTAAGGGTATTTGTTTTTTTCATGATTTTTCAACTTTAGCATAAAAATACATGAATTTTCGATTTGTAGCAATTATTCCACACTCTATATATAATTCCAGCCAAAATTAAATTATGCAATTGTACTATTTTATCCTTATTACATTAACTAATCATATGTTTGACTATTTAAATTAAAGAAGAAAGGTGTGAGCTTGTAAACTTCAACAAATATTAGATATGGTTATTTTAGTGAAAAAAAAAAGAAGGAAGTTTCAATATAATTCTAATTCGGAAAATGAATGATATTGCGAGATATCTTAAAAAAGAAAATTGGACCTATTTGACGAGATGGAGATGGAGGGAGTATATACAGTAAAACCTCTATACAGTCATATCATCGGGACCGGAAGAAATTATTATTATAGGGAGATTATTCTTATGTAGAGTTTTGCATAAAAAATTAATTTTTTTTTATAAAAAAATATTCAATTAAAAATTATATCACATAGATACATTTAGTATATTCATGTACTTAATTAATATAATTTGACTAAACTATGCATTCACCTTGTTAAGTTTAAATCTTTTTGGCTTCAACAATAGGGTGTATATGTAGATAAGTTATTACGTACACGCCATTGAAGGATAAGTTATTACGTACACCCCATATCCGTGTGATTATTACATTTTGGGACGTCCCTCATGTAAGTGTTGCAGCCTGGATCCAAAAACACGATATTGTTGATAATGTTGAGACAACAACAACACTATCAACAACACACAAAATTTTGCAGCGGAAGTTGAAACACAGAAGCCAGAAAGTAAATTTTCCACAAGTTATATAAAATAACTTGTGGATGTCTCAAGGAGAAAGAATCCACTAGATGTACGTGAATTACAAAAATAATCTTCAGTACAAAGTTTACTGAAGATGCAAATCTGAGAGTTACTAAAAACACGCTCTTCCTCACAAACTATTAAGGATAAACTAGAATGCTATGGGGAATGCTACTAAAACATTCTCAGTAAGAAAACTCAAATATGACTCTTCTCTTCTCTTCGCTCTCGGATATTCTCTCTGTAAGCGCTCACCTTCATCTGTCGTCTTCAAACTTCTTTTATGGATGAAAGCTCAGACTACTCAATTTCACGATTCATGATCTCCATCACTCAACGTGGGTGGTTTACTCTTGTGCATAACCCATGTAAGAGCCACGTAAAACCGCTCCGCTCCAGATTTTGACTTAGTCATACTTATCTATTCACTCCACAATGAAGACTCCAGCAGATTTGAACTTCCTTCAAAATAGGAATTCTCCAATAAACTCCTATCTCTTCCACGTTCCAACCTACAAAAATATGTGAAGAAAGAGCAAAACAAAATATAATTTTTATTAGAGTTAAAATAACTCTAACAAACTTCCCCTTTTTGTCTTTCTTCACAAAACCTACAAAATAAACACAATAAGCACAAAAATAACCATAATTGAGATTATTCTCCCCCTAAAACAATTCACCAAAAAGATTTCTCCCCATGTTTAGCTTCTCCACAACATTAGCATCTCGTGATGCTTCCCTAACATCTCCACCAACATGTCATAGTGCTTCAGTAGCATCTCTATCAGCATCTCTCTTAGTCTCCCCCTGAACACCATCATATCTATTGTACTCACCTCCCCTGAACAGTTGCATCAACTCCCATCAACTATATATTTTCTCCCCCTTTTTGAGAAGAAAGGACAAAAACAATCAACTTGATGGTTGAAGTATACAATCTCCCCCTCAAATAAAGCACAAGTGCATAACCTTAACCTTTAAAGCATCGTTGAATCAACCCAAAATCTGTCTGCAGAGGATATGTTGTCTGCAATGATGTCCCAACATACTATGCAGCAAAATGAAAATCAGCTCGTAAATGGCTAAGGTTTAGGAAAAAAAAAATTGTATGATCGCTAACTCTTGGATGAACTTTATGAGATTTAAGGAAAGAAAAGACCTTGGGAAGAAAAATGATAGAACTCCCTAGAGAGGATTGCAATAATGAAAATAAGCATGTCTCTAGAAGTTCA
The DNA here is from genome assembly GCA_001642375.2 of Mentha longifolia. NCBI lineage: Eukaryota > Viridiplantae > Streptophyta > Magnoliopsida > Lamiales > Lamiaceae > Mentha > Mentha longifolia. The sequence continues at coordinate 18,761,424 of CM038114.1, read as the reverse complement.
AATTACCAATTATCAGCAGTTTAAAATCCAAAAATAAATCACGTAGATATATGACTTCAAACCATAAGAGATAAACTTGAATAAGATATAATCATACATGATTTAAGTCAATACCTTCAAAATAAACAGACCCTACACTAGTGCTTTTTCTATCATTTATGAGGCTAGTGTTGGTGTGTTTACGAAAATGAAAGCCAAGAGATATCAAGTCAACATCATACCTCAGCACTCGTTTTAGAGCTTTCAAATGTGTGGCTTTTGATTTGGCTTTAAAACTGGTGCTGATGCAAAAGTTCAGAATCCGCTCTGGGCTCATTTTTCTGCATAATGTTGGGCCAACATCCAGCACAACATCCTCTGAGTGTAGCTCCTGACGCTCTCCATCTTCAACTTTCATCAACCTTTTCTCATCAACTAAATAACAATCGTTAGATGATCTCAACCCTTTATAAGACAAATACCTTTGTCGTACACCTCGCAAGAGTCCTTGTTGAAGCTAACTTGCAAATTATCATCACATAATTGACTTATGCTGATGAGATTTGCCTTCAACCTATCAACATGGTACACATTCTTCAGCCTTGGAAGTCCAGCAACGTTCAGAGTTCCTTTGCCTATGATTTTCCCTTTTGAACCTCCTCCAAAAGAAACACTTCCTCCTGTACATGGTTCATACTCAGCTAGAAAAGTTTTTGTTCCCGTCATGTGACGTGAACATCCGCTATCAAAATACCATGAACCAAACATGTTAGATTTCAACGCAGTGTACACAACAAGACAAGTAAGATTTCATTTAGGAACCCACATCTTTTTCACAGAGTGTTTCATACTTTGAAGTGCCTTTTTGCTATCTTGCAGTTTATAGCAAAAAGGTTTCATATGCCCAGGTTGAAAACGGTGATGACACACATACCTCCGTTTCGGTTTATGCACATGTTTCTTCTTTTCAGTGGATTCCGCATGCTTCTCCGTCTCCCCAGCTTTGACGAATAGTTTTCCATTTGTAGAAACAACCTGTGGGAAAACAGTTTTCAAAGTTTTCTTAAACCCAAGTCCAGCAGTATCAGTCTTTCCCAATGCTAGAACATCTTCAAGCTTTGAGGATCCAGTGTTGAGCTTCTTGAATGTTTCCTCTGCAAGTCCCAATTGAGTTGTGACCTTATGTAGCTCTACGTCATTCCTTGTTAGCATCACCTCAAGCTTAGCTACACACTCCTTCAAATCTTCATTCTCCTTGGAAAGAATATGTATTGTACGATTCTGCTTCTTCCATTTTTCAAGAAGTTCATCATACAATTTTTTCAGCTCCATGGCTATTTGATATGCCTTAAGATCATCATCCTCTGAATCATCTTCAAGAGTAGCGTTAAAATAAAATAGATTTGAATAATATTCAGAACCATACCTGTCTGATATCACAGCATCATCTTCATCATCTGCCAAAGCATTTTTCACAGTAGCATACAATGCTGGTGCCGGCATTGGGTCCTCATATTCTTCAAAGAATTCTGTCTCATCATCACTCCAAGATACCCAGTAGGATTTTCCTCTCTTTCGAAGAGTGTTTGCACACTGATTCGCATAATGTCCCCACCCTTTGTACTCGTGATATTGAACCTTATCAATATCAACACCTTTGTACCTGAAAACGTCAGATTGAGTCCTTCTCATAGGCTTTGGTGGAGTTCCAGAGGATGGCTTCATTGGTGAAGAGCTCTCAGAATGTTGGCTCGGATGATACTCCAACATTTTCAACCCACGTTCTCTTGACTTGATTGTCATTCCTTTCTTCAATCTCCTGACCATGGAATTTAACTTCCTGGTTATTGAAGCAGCATCATCGCCATCATTGATCTCCTCCAGTACTTCATCATCATCGTCACTCTGGATCTCATTGGATGATGTTGCTACAAATGCTATGGACTTCTTGTTGAATGACGATCATCCATCCTCTTCCAAATTCATCTCATATACTTTGACAGTATTCATGAGATCAGTAAATTCCAAGGTTACTACCGTGTTTGTAGTCTCGATAGTTGTAACTTTTATCTTGAACCGCTTCGGAAGAGTGAGTAGAGCTTTTGAGACCAAAAGCTTGTTACTAATTGGGCTTCCAAGATCTTGACACTCATTTGAGATGTCCAGAATCTTCTCCGTGTAGGTAGAAATTGTCTCATCTTTGTGCATCTTCAAATTTTCAAATTTCGTTGTAAGAATCCGAATCCTTGACTCCTTAATGCTAGAATCACCTTCACAGTGTCTTTGCAAAATCTCCCACGCGTCTTTTGTTGCTTCACAAGTCTTGATAAGTTTGAACATGGTAACATCGACCGCAGCAAAGATGGCATTGAGGGCTTTCTCATTGAAGTTGGCAAGATCGATCTCTCCTCTGGTCCATTGGGCTTGCGGTGTTTGAATGGTATCTCCGTCAGCATCGGTTGTCTTTAGTGGTGTCCAACCATTCAGAACAGCATCCCACGCTCTCACGTCAATGGCTTTGATGTAGGACCTGGTTCTAACTTTCCAATAGGCATAGTTAGAACCATCCAACACTGGTGGACGGTTGAAACTTGGATTCATCAGATCCATGGCGAGCAACTCCTCAGGATCACACTTAGTCCATGAAGTGCTTGCTCTGAGTCCAATTGTAAGTGTTGCACGCCTAGATCAAAAATGCGATATTGCCGATAATGTTGAGACAACAACAACACTATCAACAACACATAGAATTTTGCAGCGGAAGTTGAAACACAAAAGCCATAAAGTAAATTTTCCACAAGTTATATAAAATAACTTATATATGCCTCAGGGCGAAAGAATCCACTAGATGTACGTGAATTACAAAAAAAATCTTCAGTACAAAGTTTACTGAAGATGCAAATTTGAGAGTTACTAAAAACACGCTCTTCCTGACAAACTATTAAGGATAAACTAGAATGCTATGAGGAATGCTACTAAACCATTCTCAGTAAGAAAACTCAAATCTGACTCTCCTTTTCTCTTCGCTCTCGGATATTCTCTCTGTAAGCGCTCACCTTCATCTGTCGTCTTCCAACTTCTTTTATGGACGAGAGATCAGACTACTCAATTTCACGTTCCATGATCTCCATCACTCAACGTGGGTGGTTTACTCTTGTGCATAACCCATGTAAGAGCCACGTAAAACCGCTCCACTCCAGATTTTGACTTAGTCATACTTATCTATTCACTCCACAATGAAGACTCCAGCAGATTTGAACTTCCTTCAAAATAGGAATTCTCCAACAAACTCCTATCTCTTCCACGTAAATATGTGAAGAAAGAGCAAAACAAAATATAATTTTTATTAGAGTTAAAATAACTCTAACACCCCATATTAGTGTGTACACCCTAAATAGAAAGATACTCTCATCAAAATAACTTATTTACCCTTCATCTTTTTCCTTATTTTCTCACATTCTCTTATTTTTTCTACGTTTTCTTAAATAATGTGTCACTCATCTCCTTACATGGGTACATGGGACGGAGTATTTGTTTGATTATAAGAGAAAAATATTGACTCTGTCTAATAAAGAACCTCAACTGATTCAATAAATTGGTAAATCTCGTACTTCAATAGTGAAGAAAATATTTTCAAGTCCTTAATTATCGTATAGTCCTCTCATAAGTTATCACTAATCAATTTTCCTTCTAATTGTAATGTACCCTCAGTCTAAGCTAACATCAACAAAAAATTCAAATAAGGTGAACTCTAATTTGCCAAAATATTTTCATTATAAATTAATTTTTCACATATCATATTTTATCAAATTGATCATTTGAGATGCATAAATTATATTTTATCTTCAACAAAATCCACTTGTTAAATTGAAATTGAATTTCACATCCTCATGTGAAGTACCATCATACGAATGGGTTATTGGCATTTATATGGGGTGAGGAAGATAAAAATTAAAAGTTTGATTTTTTTTTAAATATAAAATTCACAGTAAAAATGACATCCTACTTTTGGCAATTAGATTGCAATATTGGATTCGATTTTGCCATCTCACTACAACAAAAAAGACCTATTACCACACAGGTTTTACCACACCAAAACACAAATGTCGAGATAGTACGGTCTATTGTGACATCAAACTATTTTTGGAATTAATTAATACATAATTGTTTATCTAAAAAGATAAGTGAACACATAATTGATTAATACTCTAGCGGCATGATAAGTGGTGCGGTAAAAACATAGCAATTGTGACATCATTAGATGTCTCAACTAGATCAACTAAAGTTTTTTTTTTTTTTATAATTAATTAAAGAAAAACTCTTCCGGTGGCGGCAATTTTCCCACCAGGTATTTGGCATTTTTTTAGTTACAATTCAAATTATTTCTCTTCTCACCAGTTAATTAAACAAATAATAATAAGTTAATAACCCCTCTAGAAATTAAATCAACAGTTTCTCGTATTCTCTCCTCAGTTTCTCCTAAAAACTTGATTCATCGACGGTCACCGCACAGTTGCATCCCCTACCGTCTGAACCATCCCCATCGGCACGGTTTCTCCAAAACCCCATATGAGCCTTCAATTGGGTGAGAATTATTGATATGGAAATCTGAATTTGTATAATTGTTAAATTCGCTGAGGTTTCTTTTGGGGTTTTCAGAGTGCTACATGATGTTCAGAGCATGTTGAATTGGATTACATGGACAAGTGAGAACCGTCCGATTTGTCGATAGCTAGCCGAGAAAAGGTAATTGATATATTGGTTTCGGAACGTTTTTGTTGAATGTTGTAAAATTAAAATTTGATTTGTTTTTTTTAGCGCTTACATATACCATTGGATTTTCTAGTATAAATGACCTCGTCTGATGCAATATCGATAATAAGTTTATCAATTTAATCTGGAGTAAAGGACTATTCTTTCATTTCTTTCTCCTACTTGAACTCGTGCTTTGAAATTATAAATGTTATATGGAGGAAGTTAAGAGTTTTTATAGTCAATCATTTGCTGAGTGAGTGGTTCTTTTATTTCCGGATGTGACTTACAATTGTCTTTAGTTGTGCGAACACATATGAGAAATTTGGCGATTATAGATATTTAGATATAGTATTTGTTATTGTATGATATGATAATTGAAGTTTATCTGGTTTCAGTTGGCTCTTGAAGAGTTTTCAGAAAAAAGGGTGTTAAACTTGGAAATGTGAGAATATATGCTTCTTTATACTATATTTATATTGCTTTTTGTGTGGGGCTCTGTTTTCTCCGATGGATAATATTTCACTCTTTACTTATTGATGAACACCAGCATTGAATAATATCATTTGGTACTGGGAGCTAGGATAAATTATACCACTAGTGAAGCATTGCTAAGGGAAATGACATAGAAGATCCACTATTACGAGGTAAGTTACAGTTTCGTATATCAGTCACTAAATGAGTAATCTGTCAGGAGTGGACAATAGATGGTAGATCATATACTTGTTCTATGTTCTTGTGTTTTGTTCTTAGCATAATGGATCATGATAAATTACTTTTTCATTCAGTTTTTGAATTTCAAATATGAACTGACAACAAGGATGTGCAACCTCTGATTCAAATAATATGGATGAAGTTCTTTGAAAAAAGCGTACTCTACGATATTTTTGATACACATTGCAAAGGTAAAAGATACTTATAAGGCTTATAATTGTACATTTTCTTGCTGGTTATTCTTGTGCTTTTTGTTGTATTTTTACATCAATGATTACTATTCATAAATTTGTTCTCCTAGAAGAATCCTTGATGTATCTTTCCTTACATCTGGCTGAGTGTTAAATCTTTCTATGTCTAGCTAATGTTTAGTCTTTTCTTTAAAGGCACTAATGTTAAAGTATTTTTTTGGAGGCACCAACTGCATAATTAGCTTTGGTATTTCTAAATCTCGTCAACAAAAGGATTCCAAAACTTCTAGAAAGAAGCACCATCTAATTGTCAAAAGATTCTTGTCCAATTAACGAAGCATCAAGTTGCAGAGTTCTGCAAAGTATGACATTTTTCCCTCACTGCATATATAGTTCGTAGATGTTAGCTAACTTAGCAGTGCTTTCCAACTACTTTGTGAATTACTCCTCTACATTATTTTTATTCATCATTATCTGATGAATTTGTTTATTCCTCCTTGTAGGCCTAAGCTTTTTTGGTTGTGTATGTATGACTTTGTGCAGACAAGTTAGCTGATTTTTCTACAATAAAAGCAATTCTTTGAAACTGGGCATCAAAGAAGGTGAAGCTTTTGAAGAACTCTTTAGTTCTTTTGCTGGCATGATAGTTATAGACTTATAGTCTTGTATTTTAGTTATCTTATCAGATATAGAGTAGTTTAGACATCTGATAAGATTTTATAGATTTTCTATATGTTTCTGCTTCATCACTTTGATTATTATGTAATTAGAATTCTTATCATATTTGAAAGAAATATATCAACAATTTTGTTCATTGAATATCTATTGTTATTTGCTTTCTTATTATTATATTAAAAGAGAAATTGACACTGAAATTATTGAATACATAAGTTAAAATGCAAATTTAAATATATTAAAGTAAATTTTAAATACACAAAAAGTGCCATCAAATAACAATTATCAGTGAATTAAAAAAAAGATAAATTATAATATGAGGCATTTAAAAATGTCATAACAGTTGAATTCCACGTAATCACCGAGTAATATGAAATGACACAATTAAGTGTCCTAATATCTAAAAAGGGCTATTGCTACACCTCAGCTGGCGACATTAAAGATGACCGTGGAGATAGCCCAAATGTTGTTATAGGGCGTTTATTAAGGCATCTTTTAATGCCTTTAAAGGCCTATTTTGTTGTAGTGTCTCGGATTCAATTTGAGATAAGTTGATTTTTGTGGGAAAATCACAACAATGCAAACGTTTGTGTATTAATTGATAATCTTTAAAGATCATATGAAAATGCATATACCTTATAAATTGATGTATTTAAATGCCAATTAACGTAATTTAATTAATTATGTAGGATAGACTTTTTCTGTTTATTAACATTCAATTCGATCCGAGAGCCGCATCTACCCGGACAAAGGTTTTACTAACGTGTGCTATTCAACCGTTTTCTTTATCAAACTCTTACATAAATCCAATAGCTTTTTTTTTTTTTTTTTGTCTGGTGGTTGAATCTGCCTAAAATATAAGAACTAAAAAGATTAAAGAATACTTATGTCCAATAGATATTATTGATAATTGACGGCAATTTATGGGAGTCATCTTCTTCTTCTTCTTTCCTTGTTTGCATTGCATTCATGAAACTTTTTTTTTTTTTTTTGGTTTGGTGGTTGAATCTGCCTAAAATATAAGAACTAAAAAGATTAAAGAATACTTATGTCCAATAGATATTATTGATAATTGACGGCAATTTATGGGAGTCGTCTTCTTCTTCTTCTTCCCTTGTTTGCGTTGCATTCATGAAATTTCTAAGTGCTCAACCAAATATTAAAGGAAATTCTTGGGAGTCCGATTACAAATTTTATCATGAAATTTATTTCATGCTTTGAAATTTGCCGATAGCTTAAACCTACCTTTATTAATTAATTAGAATTATTTATGATGAACATATAAAAAATGAAAATAAGGAAGATGCGTATTATATAGAAACTATAAAAAAAAAATCTAAATCCTAATCAAATCTGAATAAACAATAAATAAAAAAGAAGGAAGATACGTATTATATAGCAAAACTCTAAAATCAAATCAAATCCTAATTAATAAATTATTAATTACTAAAAATTACTCTAATGCCCTTAAATTTAAATCTATGATAGGGATATTATAGGCAACTCAAATTTTGTAAAACAAGATACTTTTATAATAGGGTATAGATAGATTGGGTATTCTCGTTGTATATTAAAAGGGGTGGGTAATTCATGGTAAGTTCAATAGTACACTTAAGTGTAGTGTACTAAGTATGTAGGCAAAATACTAAATTAATGTAGGTAATCATTTTTTTCAACAAATTTTATATAGCCAAATTAATTTCTACATATATTTATACTTGATGAATTGAATTATCTCAAAAAAAAAACATAAATATATACATGTGAATTTAAAAATTATCGTTATTCAATTTTTATAAAAAATTGAATAGTTAAAATAATAATACTATCGCAAAACTTATACTATGCATATATATATTTATGTTTCTTTTTTAGATAATTCAATTCATCAAGTATAAATTTATGTAAAAATTAATTTGCCTATATAAAATTTGTTGAAAAAAATAGTTGCCTACCTTAATTTAGTATTTTGCCTACATACTTGGTGCACTAAACTTAAGTGTACCATAGAACTTTCCGTAATTCACCTTATTACCTCATATATATGTGTGATAAAACAATTTAGCGATCATATCAAAATAGAGAAGGTGCTCATGAAAGCAGAACATGTTTAAGCGGTTTTGCTAAATAAAATAACTGTTGATGAAACTGCTGATTTTGTTGATGGAACTGTTACCAATGCTAATGCAGTTTTTTTATTATTTATTATTTTATTTTATTTTTTGAAAGAAACTAATGCAGTTATTAAAAGTCAGGAATCTCAATATCACGGAAGTAATGGCTAAAATATGGATGGGAAAAAAATTTGGAGGGAAAAAAAACTGCCAAAACATTGTGTTTTTATATGTAGATAGATAGATTTTTGTGGGACCCACACCAAAATTAATACAGGAATAAATTTTTTTTTTGGTTGCATTGCATCTTTTGTCGAGTATATGATTACCTTCTACTCCATCCACCCATCTCTTCTTGTACCTCCTCTATCGTATACGATATACAACTGCCTCCATCATCAGCGAAAACTATTTCCCTTTATGTATGGATTTGTACACTCTCACAAAGTTGCAATCAAAATTGAAATATAAAGCATTCAACATCAATAACTGCATTAACAAACTTTCAGAATGCTTCCAAAGGACACATTGGTATATGGCTGCCGAAGAGCTTGAAATCATAACCATAATGCTTCCACATGCTGCTTTTGCCCATTCTATAAACTGCCTATCTGCCACAAACTTGTCGGAAAAATCTACCACCGCCACCAACGCATCCTTTCCGCCACGAACGGCAATGCTATGATCCCTACCTCACATCTTGCATATGATCTAAGTCGAGCTCCACCGCCTTCACCACCTTCATTCTTATGTCCAGACAGCCTGCGTCGATACCATTGAGCCCATTACCATTCATGTGAACTTGCCGTCGTTCAATGTGATCCCGAAGCCATTGTGGTTGAAACTTAAATTTTACTAAGATAAGTTACTATTTTGACGAATTATGACATATAAAGGGTAAATATCGTTAGTATATATATATAGAGAGATGCCATCCGAATTGAGAAGTTTGTATATATTTATATGCATAGCATGGATAAGATATTTGGTACTCAAATATATAAACACTACTTCCAAATCAAGCCAAATTTATATATCTTCTAAGTTCAAAAACATAAAAGAGTAAAAGAGTAAATTACACTTTGAATACAAAAACATATAATTCCAAACGAAAACTAAAAGAGTAAATTACACTTTGAATACAAAACATATAATTCCAAATGAAAACTAAAAGAGTAAATTACACTTTGAATACAAAACATATAATTCCAATTAGGGATGGCAATGGGCCTGATCTGGACCGGATCCGGCTTGTTCTAGATCCAAATCCATTTTTTTTTTTGGTCTAGATCTGGTCCAGATTCGTCGGGTCTAAAGAAATGATATCCAGATCCAGATCCAACGGATCTGGACCCGAATCTATAATATTTATCACTAAAATGAATTTTTGAAAAAAAAATTGGGATGCAAATTCTCTAAAATTAAAATACGTTTCTACAATCATAATAAGTTGTAATATAACATTAAAGTCTATAAATTCACTTGCCAAAAAAATTAAAAATTATAATACTTTGTATGATAAATATAATATATATCTTTATAATATACTCCATATGTCCTCCATTTACTGACACTATTACTATATTGGGACGTCCTCCATTTACTGAATCTTTCCATTTTGAGACGTAGACCCACAATCACTTTAACACTTTAGCACTCTACTTTTTAACATTTTAACACTTTAATACTATTAAAAATATTATATGACCCCAATTATTCCGTACCCAAAATTTTGAGTCAATAAATAGAAGACAGATAGAGTATAACTGTATATATAAATGAACGCTATTTTTTGTATATATATATATAAATATATATCAACGGATCCACGGGCCAGATCTGGACCGGATCTGGATCTCAAAATTCAGAATCCAGATCCAGATCCGAAAATAACATAGTAGATCCAGATTCGGTCCAGATCCATCGGGTCTAAATTTTGCAAGGTCCAGATTTAATTTTTCGGATCGGATTCACCAGATCTGGACCGGGTCCTAGATCCATTGCCATCCCTAATTCCAATTGAACCTATTGTCAAATCAAATCAATACAAATACTTCAATTTGTTGTAACTTTAATTGTCTGGCAAATATAGACACAGTCTATTGATTCTTTGTAACTGAGATCAAGCCTATTTTTTTTCAATTTCTCGACTAAATTACAATTCTATAATCAAATAGATTAGACGCAACATCTAATATTAAATATTGATCTAAATACAACCCCTTTAACTTATTTAGTGATGCTCTACTTAATTAATTCTTCACGAGTTAATAATAATTTTTGTACGATACGCAGTTGAATCACAACATCTGCCATTGATATTCTATCTCCGGGAATCTCTTGTGAGCATGCTACTCCAATGCTCAAAATAAAAGCCATGCATTTCTTCATCTTCTCATTATTCATCATCATATCAAAGTTTGGAGTTGTGGATCCACAGCTTCCGTTACTCGATCTGGCAAAAACTGCTTAACAAAACCATGAAGATTCACACGCTCCTCGAACAAATCATCAGTTGGTCTTAGGTTCGTAAACATCTCCAATAGAACGACTACATAGCTATACACATCACCCTCTGTTGACATAAGACCGCTCGTTCCATACTCTGCATCCAAACAAATGAGAAATTAAAAAAGTAAAAAAAAATTGGCACATGAAGAGTTTATTAGAGAAGAGATTATTGAATCATACCTGGAGGGAGATAGCCTATGGTACCTTTAATCCCGCTTGAAGTAGTGTTGATTTAATGTTGTAATGAATCTACGACTAAAATAATTTTGGCTAATCCAAAGTCACCGACATATGCAGTCATATCGTTATCCAAAAGGATATTACTAGGCTTCAAATCACCTTGAACGATTGATGAATCTGTACCAAAATGAAGGTACTCCACTGCTTGAGCGATATCAATGGCAATATTCAGCCTCTGCATCATATTAAGGCAGCTTCTTTCGGCATTGAGTTCGTCTTCTCCTTCACTACTATGGTGCAACCATTTTTCAAGACTTCCATTAGGCTTAAACTCATAAACTAAAGCTTTGAACTCATTTCCTTGGAAGTCTATGCTCTCACAAACACTCAATATTCTCAACAAGTTTCTATGCCTCGCATTTCTAAGTGCATTGCATTCTGCCAAGAAGCTTCTAGAAGATCCCCTAAGAACTAGATTAAGAACCTTCACTGCAACAACTGTTTGATCATGTTCGAGAATTCCTTTGTAAACCGATCCAAAATTTCCGAAACCAAGCAAGTTCATTTCAGAGAATTCATTCATGGCTTTCAAGAGATCCAAATAAGAAAGCCTCAAAATTTGGATGCTTAGGATTGATGGAACAAAGGGAGTCACCTCTTTTGAAAACAATTTTTGCTTATAAATACATAATGCATAAAGTATTAGGCATATCCCTCCAAAAATACCTATTGGGATCAAGATTTTTTTCAAATTTGAATATTTTATCTTTTGGGTTTCTAATGAAGGGCATGCAGAAAGCTTCAACTCTGGAATTCCTCCACATATTCCTTCATTTCCTTCAACAGAAATCCAACTTCTATTCTTAAAAACACCTATCGTTGGAACCTCTCCATGCAGCCTATTGGATGATAAGTTGAGTCTTTGAAGTTGTAGTTTCCCCAAAAAATTGGGGATTTGACCTGACAAATTATTCATTGAAAGATCCAACTCTTGTAAGCCTTCCAAACTACTTAACCCTAGAGGTATCTCTCCTTGAAGAAAATTACCATTGAGATATAGTTTCTCCAAGCTTATGCACTTGCTTAAAGAGTTTAGAATCTTTCCCGAAATTTTGTTATTCGACAAGTCCAAAGCTGCAAGGTTTCTCAGAGAACCTACTTCCCGTGGAATCGAACCCTCAAGGTGATTGTATGAGAAATTCAATGTAACTGAGATGGATGGGAGATCCAAAAGTGCAAGAGGTATTAATCTATAGAAATTGTTATGAGAGAGGTCTAACCCTAGCAAGTTGGAACAGTTGGCAAGAGTGGAAGGCACATTTCCCGAGAAATTGTTCTCATTCAAGTGCAACCGAGTTAAGAAGGTGAAGTTCTCAAATGAAAAATGCAGTTGTTCTGACAAAAAATTCCTCCCCAAAACGAGGCTACGCAAATTGGAAAGCCTTCCAATCTCAACAGGAATCCCACCCTCAAAAAAATTACCCGAAGCGTAAAATTCAGCAAGATTTTCGAGGTTCCCAATACCCGAAGGGATTTTCCCGGAAAGTTTATTCTCCCCCGCATCCACGATCATGATTTTCTTCGAAAAATTAGCTATGGACTCCGGCAACGATCCAGTCATCAAATTTCCACTAAATTCAAGAAATCTCAAATTGGAAGAATTAATCAATGATGAAACAAAAGAAGTGACGTCATCTGCAATGAGATTCCTTTGAAACGAAAAGGAGTAAAGATGAAGATGGCTTCCCATTCTAGGCATTGGCCCAGAAAAGTAGTTCTCATTAACTTGCACAATTTCTAGCAACGAAGCGTTCGAGATGGAAGGTGGGACCGGACCTGTAAACTGGTTTTCGTACAGATCAAGGGACCTCAGGTCAGGAAGGGTGAGGCCGATGGTGGAAGGTATGCTTCCATGGAGATGGTTACTCGCAACAACAAATATTTGAATCTCTGAGAGATTGAAGAGAGCAAGAGGAATGGCTCCTGTTAATTCGTTGTCAGCTAACTGGAGGAATTTCAAGTTTAGTAGCTGAGAGAAAGATGCTAGGATTTCTCCTACGAATCCACCAGTTATTAATGAGAGCTCTGTTAGTGATGTTAAGTTTCCCAGAAAGGGAGGGATATGCCCAGAAAACCCATTATGACCTAACCCTAGAGCTTCGAGTTTGGACATGACGGCGAGCTCCATTGGTATGGCGCCTGAGAGATCGTTGTGGAGTAAGTTAAGGTAAGCGAGGTTGAAACAGTTGGTTAAATTCGATGGAATTGTACCGGTGAAGGAGTTATAGCTAATCTCCACGTATTCGAGTCTCCTTAAGTGAGTGATTTGTTGAGGAATAATGCCATGGAATGAGTTGTTTTTGAGAGTGATGGAGTTGAGGAGGGAGAGATTACCTATGTGAGGAGAGAGAGCGCCTAGTAAGCCTTGAGCCGTCAAGTTTATGGCAATGACCCTGTGCTTATGCCTTAGGCTGCATGTGATGCCATTCCAACTGCAGAAATGAGTTGTTTGGTTCCATGAAGATAGAGATCCTCGTGGATCCAGATCAATGGCGGATTTGAAGGCGAGCAACGAACGGTAATCGGTTTCGTTGCTGGAATATGATGATGCTTGATAGAAGAACAAGCACAAGATCAAGAATGGAAGAATGCGAAGCATGGCTGTGTTTGTCTGTGATGGTGAATTAGAAGGATTTGTGGTATTATTGTTTAGCGAAAACTGTTATTACTATGCATATCGATTAACTTTCGAATTAATTAGCGAGACGACTTTGTTGTCCAAATCTAGATAGGTAATTCGGGCCTTGAGTTTAATTTGTTGACTTGTTGTATCATTAGTGTGTACATATCATTTCATTTAATGCGCATTAAATGTAAATGGTTGAAGATCAATAATTCCAATTAAATAAGTCGTTCTGCTGCTGAACCATGACAATAATATGACATTATATCAAGGATTCTTCTTGACTTTATATATCTAGACTAGATATAAACATCAAGACAGTGGAATAAATGGTGAAACTCGATGGTTCGGATACAATTGGAAATTAAAATGATTACAAAGAACTATTGAAGTAAAATGTAAAATTTAGTTAGTTTATCCAAAAATCATTTGAATTAACTTTTTTCTTTAAGGGGTAACAATAAATTAACTTTTTTCTTTATCCAGAAATCATTTAAGTAACTTAAGAAATATTTTATATACCATAAAAGTAAAATGAAATACAAAATGTGCTCATAAAAAATACTCTACATCCCAAAAATATTTTTAGATTTTGGGATTTTTTTTCATTAACAATAATTTTTATGATCATTTTTAAAATTCATTTATTGTTCCAGGTTTTATTGAAATTCATCAGCCATCATTTACTGATTTACATTACTAGAAATGATAATATTAAATGAAATTTATTTCAATATTTGAAAAAAAAAATACTTACAGAATTAAAATGAGGTAAAAAAACATGTAAGGAGAACACAATTTAAATGAATAAATAATTCTTCCTTGTACAATATAATTAGTTGTCTTAATTTTTAATGGAGTTTGACTCTTATTTCACCCGCAAACATTTTTACTCACTTTTATTTTTATTAAACACGTGTTATTTGCAAACCAACAATGATTGGGCCATATAATTTTGCTACTCATAAAGTAATATATTAATACTCCATTGCTCTATTATTTAGGTGCTTAGTGATGGAATCGCTGCTTGAAAGCGTTCCTTTTCCCCAATGGATCTTGGAATTGGATGTGATAATTTGTGGTATCAGATTTATATGCAATCATATTACGTATTGAGTCAAGAGATGATACCTTTCAATTGCAGAAGGAGTAATCAGGTCTAGATTACCGGGATGTGATCCCTTTCCTCGAAGTTCTCCGACAATGTGGGCGTCTCGGAACTTGGGAACTTGGAACTCCCTCAGTACTCTCTTGAAAACATGATGAGCCGGGGTCCAACACTGATAAATCAAACCCGGAGTTGCAGCTGAGAGGTCGAGTTACAAGATTGAGAGCTAAGGAGCTGCAAGGCTATTTCCAGTGCATTATCCGGAAGAAACTGGAAGATGAAGATATTGGAAGTAAGCAGTCCAAGTTCAAGTTGGTGAACTTGACCAGCGCTCAGGATTGTTGATTACGATGCGTCCAGTTTTGAACATCTTCTTTTCGTTCGAAAATTAGGCTTCTATTTAGTTGTTTATATTTTACTTTTAATTGGGCTCAGACTTTGTATTACTTAAATTAATTATTTTAAGTTAAGTAGTAAGCCCAATAGTTAGTATTTATTTAATTTAATTGTAGTCCAATTGTCACAACATGTTAGGTGACAAATTGATTCAAGTAGGCCTAGTTCAAAAATCTGATAGCTTGGTCCATCATTATTTTCGAACCCTTGTAGTATTTAGGTCTAGGAAAAACACAATTTTGGCAGACAGCTTTGAATCAGAAATCTTATTGATCGATTTGTCTCTACTCGTGCTTTGGTTCACAATTCCTCTTGTGTTCTTGGTAGAGTTCTTTAGTTGGCATCTTTAGAACTTAAAATCAATTGTCTCGTTCTTGATATCCAGTCGTATCCGGGTTAGACAAGCCACGAAGTTGCTCCATAGACGCATTTCGGATTCAAGTAGATCCGGGGTTCGTTTTCGAGTAAGTTCTTCAATCTGTTTTTCTATTTTTGATTCCATCCCAAGCCCCCATCTTCAATGACTCCACCACCACGTTCTTCCAACACCAAACCAACCCTTACTTCATCCCAAAACCTTGCCCAGTCCAGATTTCCGTTCGTAAAAACCATTATTTCCGAATTTTAACCTAAATCGCCCCAAAAGTCAGTCCTGTGCCAAATACCAAACCCCTCGTGCGAATTGGCTGAATTTTGGATATGTTGTTTCTGACTTCATTTTATAATTTGTTTTAAAATTTGAGCTTAATCGGAGTTGATTTGCTATAGTTTCTATTCGAGTTTCAGTCTCAAATTTTTAGGATTTTTATTTGCTGTTTGTTCATTATCTTATGTTGTGTTTTGTTCTGTTTCTTGGATTGAATCAACCTTGTTCGTTGACGTGTGTTCGAGTCCTTGCTTCCGCGTATTCCTTGGTCGTATCATACTTTTGGCATTAGAGCCACGTCAGTTCTCACTGGTCGTGGTTCAATCCAAATTGGTGTGACATTCTAGGGGCAAAAGTGATCGACTAATTCAAAAAAAAATAGAAAGAAAAAAAAAAGAGTAAAGAAAAGAGTCGAGCCCTAGAATTCGTGATTTTCTTGATTTGAATCTTGGTAATCTTATTTGCAGGTTGTTTATCTTCTTAAGTCGTGTGTTTTCGTCATTGGGTAGAGTTGTTGTCCTTCGTCGACTATCGATTGGGGACGTCTTATTGCATTTTTATTTCGTATTCTTCAGAGTCAAGATTGTCGATTTTGGTGGCTTTGATTTCCTGTATTATTGTTTAATAGGGTCCAAATTGTGGGTCTCCAAGTTCTATTAGGAATTGGTTTTATTGCTTTCCTTATTTTGTTTGATTGTGGATAGTAGTTTCCTAGATTGGCTCAAATTTGTTTCTGAATTTGAATTGAAATCTAGTAACAATTTTCCATCTGAAAATCATTCGCATCCCTTCTTATTTTCGGCCTCCCCTACCGATTCCCTTACACCCCCAAGCATCCTACAGCCCTTGATACCGAAAATCCACCCTCTTTTCTGATATAATCCATTGTCGTTGGTAGAAGTTAAAACGGACATCAAATTTGTTCTAGACCTCCGATTTTTCTCCATAATATCATTCCGGAAGCAGAAGGACATTCTGAGCAAGACTCACCCCTTTGCTGTGACATATAGGTACGGCAAGCCAAATTTCGACGTTTACTAGTTCAAATCAACCGTCGAACTTTTTCGGTTTTTCTGATTTTTGAAATTTGTTATTTTTTTTTTCAAGCCCTCTTCTTCCTACACTCCTCATTGTCTACACTTACCATTACATCCCTCTTTGTGGTCCCATTACTATCCGGTGATCTTCTGGAAGTCAAGTCCGAGCTCTTGACTATAGATAAAGAGTTGACGACAGATTCTACCAAGGATTGGAGGATTAGAGACTATAGTATCTGCAAGTTGAGTGACATACACAAGTGATTTAAGTGACATACACGAGTGATTTGAGTGATCGTGAGATTGTGAGGATTTTGCTTGTTTTCTTTTACGTTTGCTCATTTTGCAGGTACCATGAAATCCGGAGACGGTTCCAAGAATCACGACAGCCCACCCAAGTCGTCTACTACACCTCTTGAGATGTCCTTGTCATCTCAACAGCCTTGGGATGCTAATTGTCACTTTGATGCTTTGGCACAACACTTTGAGAGGCGCAACCAATTACTGGAACAGAAGTTCGATGATACGTTGGATAAAGTAATGGCGCAGTTTGAACGTCTCAACAATCGAGCACTATTGCCTCCACCAATCAGAAATCAGTCTATCTAGCAAGATCGACCAGTCAGACGACAACCTGTCCACCGAGACACACCATATCGTCCCCAGCCCGAGCCAGTGTTTGAGCTTGAATCTGATGATCATGAAGAAGAATATGATGACTATAATGAGGAATCAGAGACTGAATTTGAGTTTCCACATAGACGTGACCGTCGACGTCCACATCCACCTCCCAGGCGTGATTTCCGTACCAACCAGCGCCGACACGGCGATACAGATAGCTTGTTGAACAACATCAAAGCAAGCATTCCAGAGTTTGAGGGGTTACATGACCCTGATGTGTACCTTGATTGGGAGAGAAAAGTCAACAAGAACTTCGATTGTTATGACTTTCCTGAGTTGAAGAAGGTTCAGCTTGCTTCTTTGGAGTTCAGAGGATATGTAGCCTCATGGTGGGAAAATCAGCAAGAGAGAAGACGCCGTGATCGATATCCACCTATAGACACTTAGCAAGAAATGAAGGATGTCATGAGAGGACATTTTGTTCCAGTACACTATGACGAGAGCTTGAGAAGAAGTTGAATAGGATTAAACAAGGCACCCGTTTGATTGAAGAGTACCACAAGGAACTTGAGACAGCTATAAACCGGGTCAGAAAGGAAGAGACATTGGTTGCCATAATCAACCGATACATTGAGGGGATGAATCCAGACATAGCATGTGAAGTCGAGTAGAGGGACTTCACCAGCATTGAGGCTATGATTCACTATGCTTCCATCGTCGAACAGCAGCTCAGAGAGGGATGTAGAAAATCATCCCAGTCGACACCAGCCCGGACACCATGGACATCCACGCCGAGGACAACTCCTACACCTCAGGGCCAGTCCACACAGCCCGTTTGTCGATTTGAGCAATCTGCTCCTTCATCCAGCCACAGAACCGATTACAACTCACCTACACAGAATCGGACCCCTCCACCTCAACCTACCCCATCTAGCTAGCCTCAGCAGAATAGTACTCCAGGAAGAGCACGTGACGTTTAATGTCACAAATGCAAAGGATGGGGACACTTTCAAGCCCAGTGTCCGAATCGCAGAGTCCTCATCATTACCGATCAGAATGAGTTAGAATCAGCTAGTGAAGATGAACTTGAAGGTCCAGTTGAAGCAGAGGATGTCGATCAGTCCCTTGAATAGTCCCTTGAAGAGTCCATCGGCGTCGAAGTCGAAGATGCTAAATCGAAACTGACTTACCCTAGTCTTGTTTCCATTCAAGCTTTGAGCCTTTTTTGAGAAGAACAGAATAATCAGCGTGAAAACATCTTCTACACTCATTGTTCGGTTCTAGACAAGACATGCTCGATGATCATAGGCAGTGGAAGCATTGTGAACGCCATCAGCTAGTATGCAGTAGGGAAACTGAACCTGATTCCACAGAAACATCCCAAGCCCTACCGTCTACAATGGTTGTCTGACCAAGACGAAATCAAAGTTGGATATCAGGTACATGTTACATTCTCGGTTGGTAGATATACTGACATTGTTTTATGTGACGTTATCCCTATGGATGCGGCACATATTTTGCTTGGTCGTCCTTGGCAGTTTGACAGGAAGGCGATACATGATGGATTCGCCAACACTTATGCCATAACTAAGGATGGGCGGACCACCAGATTATGGCCATTGGCACCTAAGGATGTTGCTGAAGACCAGAAGAGAATGCAAGAGAAGTTTAAGGAAGAGCAGGAGAAACGAACCGAGAGTAAGCAGCTCGTCTAACCGGGGCAACCCACAGCCAAGTCCCAGCGTTCTAAGGGGACCTCGCCCACTAAAGCGGCCCATGTCGTCGCCTCTTCCACTTCCAATGCAACCAGCTCAGATACGGTACATCAGAATTTGTTCATTAGTGCCAAGGGAGTTCGGAAAGCCATTAAAGCAGGTAATGATATCGTTCTAGTTAATTTTAAGGCTCATGATACTTCTGATATTGTTATTCCTTCTGTTTTACAGCCGTTGATGGAGGAATTCAAAGATGTTTTCCCATAAGAGATTCCTAGTGGTCTCCCGCCAATTCGAGGAATTGAGCACCAGATCGATTTCCAGCCGGGAGTAGTCCTCCCGAATAGACCAGCCTACCGGACCAGTCCTGAAGAGACAAAGGAGATTGACCGACAGGTCAAAGAGTTGCTGGAGAAGCAACAAATCAGAGAGTGCCTGTCACCGTGCGCAGTGCTTGTCATCCTCGTACCAAAGAAGAACAACGAAATGGCGTAAGTGTATGGATCGCAGAGCTATCAATAAGATCATGGTAAAGTACTGTTTTCCCATTCCCAGGTTAGATGACATGTTAGATGAGTTATCTGGAGCGTCTGTCTTTTCTAAAATTGATTTGCGTTCTGGTTATTTTCAAGTTAGGATGTCTGAAGGGCATGAGTGGAAAACAGCATTTAAGACTAAGCATGGTTTGTATGAGTGGCTTGCAATGCCTTTTGGACTTACTAATGCTCCTAGTACTTTTATGCGATTAATGAATCATGTGCTACGTGATGTTATTGGGAAGTATGTTGTTGTTTACTTTGATGATATCCTTATCTATAGTACTTGTGTTCCTGAGCATGTTATGCATCTTAGGCATATTTTTGAGTTGTTGCGTGATGCTAAGTTGTATGCCAACCTGTCTAAGTGTTCCTTTTGCATGGATGAGGTTATTTTTCTTAGTTTTGTGGTTAGTAGTCGAGGTATAGAAGTTGATAGAGCTAAGGTGCGAGCTATTGAGGAATGGCCAACACCTAAGTCTAGTTCTGATCTTAGGTCTTTCCATGGTTTAGCTGGATTTTATCGTCGCTTTGTGCGTGATTTTTCATCTATTGTTGCACCATTGACTGAGTTGAGTAGGAAAGATAAGAAGTTTGAGTGGGGCAAAGCCCAAGAGCATGCTTTTAATCTGTTGAAGTCGAAGTTATGTAATGTTCATTTGTTGGTTTTGCCTGATTTTTTTAAGATGTTCGAGATTGAGTGTGATGCCTCTGGTATAGGCATTGGTGTTGTTTTGATGCAGGATACGAAGCCGGTCGCCTATTTTAGTGAGAAGCTGAATGGAGCAGCCCTTAGATACTCTACGTACGATAAGGAGTTATATGCATTGAAGAGGTCTTTGGAGACTTGGCAGCATTATCTGAGACCGAAGGAGTTCGTGATTCACACTGATCACGAATCATTGAAGCACTTGAAAGGGCAGCAGAATCTGAATTCGAGACATGCCAGATGGGTTGAATTCATTGAATCCTTCCCATATGTGATTAAGTACAAGAAAGGTGAGGAGAACGTGGTTGCTGACGCATTTTCTCGCAGGTATACCTTATTTTCTGTGATGCATGCCCAGTGCTTAGGGTTAGAAAATTTGAAGAGTTTTTATGCATCTGATCCTTATTTTGGTGTTATTTTCAAGAATTGTCAGTCTAGATCTACATCTGCTGATTCCTTTTATGTGACTGATGGATTTCTGTTTAAAGATGCAAAGTTGTGTGTTCCTACTTGTTCCATGCGAGATTTGCTTGTTTTAGAGTCTCATGCAGGTGGTCTGATGGGTCATTTTGGTGTTGCTAAGACTTTGAGTTTATTGCATGAACATTTTTATTGGCCTCGCATGAAGAGAGATGTCGAGAGAATCTGTGCTAGATGTATTATATGTAGAAAGGTTAAATCTAGTTCTAATCCATTTGGTTTGTACACTCCACTACCTGCACCCTCTGTACCTTGGATTGACATTTCTATGGATTTTATTCTTGGTTTGCCTAGGTCTAAGACTAGCAAGGATTCTGTGTTTGTGGTTGTAGACAGGTTCTCCAAAATGTCTCATTTCATTGCATGCAGACAGACTGATGATGCTGTTAATATTGTTAATCTGTTCTTTCGTGAAGTAGTTCGATTGCATGGCATGCCTAGGACTATTGTGTCTGATAGGGATTCTAAGTTTTTGGGACATTTTTGGCGTGTTCTTTGGGGAAAGTTAGGTACTAAACTTTTATTTTCTACTGCATGTCATCCTCAGACTAATGGTCAGACTGAAGTAGTTAATAGGATTTTAGGTACTTTACTTCGTGCATTAGTGAAAAATAATTTGAAGTCTTGGGAAGAGTGCTTACCTTTTGCTGAGTTTGCCTATAACCGTGTTGTGCATTCTTCCACTAATGTGTCTCTATTCGAGGTTGTGCATGGTTTTAATCCTCTTACTCCTACAGATCTTATTCCTTTGCCTATTGATCATCTTTCGAGTTTGCAAGGGTCTCGTAGAGCTGAACAGGTTCAAGAGATGCATAAAAAGATCAAGGACAGGATCGAACTTCAGGGAGTGAAAAATGCAGCCAAGGCCAATGAACATCGCAAGGAAGTGCTATTCATACCAGGCGATAACGTTTGGATCCACTTCAGTCCAGGGCGCTTCCCTAACTTGAGGAAGTCAAAATTGATGCCTCGAGGAGATGGACCGTTCACTGTGGTTGCCCGAGTCAATGACAATGCATACCGCATTGATCTTCCAGGTGAGTATAAGTGTTCCAGTACCTTTAATGTTTCTGACTTATCTCCTTTTCCTGTAGATGAATTCGATGCTGAGGAGGAGCCGAATTCGAGGATGAATTCTTTTCAATAGGGGGGAATGATGAGCCGGGGTCCAGCACTGATGAATCAAACCCGGAGTTGCAGCTGAGAGGTCGAGTTACAAGATTGAGAGCCAAGGAGCTGCAAGGCTATTTCCAATGCATTATCCAGAAGAAACTGGAAGATAAAGATATTGGGAGTAAGCAGTCCAAGTTCAAGTTGGTGAACTTGACCAACGCTCAGGATTGTTGATTACGATGCGTCCAGTTTCGAACATGTTATTTTCGTTCAAAAATTGGGCTTCTATTTAGTTGCTTATATTTTACTTTTAATTGGGCTCAGACTTTGTATTACTTAAATTAATTATTTTAAGTTAAGTAGTAAGCCCCAATAGTTAGTATTTATTTAATTTAATTGTAGCCCAATTGTCACAACATGTTAGGTGACAAATTGGTTCAAGTAGGCCTAGTTCAAAAATCTGATAGCTTGGTCCATCATTATTTTCGAACCCTTGTAGTATTTAGGTCTAGGAAAAATAATATTTTGGCAGACAACTTTGAATCAGAAATCTTATTGATTGATTTATCTCTACTCGTGCTTTGGTTCACGATTCCTCTTGTGTTCTTGGTAGAGTTCTTTAGTTGGCATCTTTAGAACTTAAAATCAATTGTCTCGTTCGTGATATCCAGTCATATCCGGGTTAGATAAGCCACGAAGTTGCTCCATAGACGCATTTTGGATTCAAGTAGATCCGGGGTTCGTTTTCGAGTAAGTTCTTCAATCTGTTTTTCTGTTTTCGATTCCATCCCAAGCCCCCATCTTCAACGACTCCACCACCGCGTTCTTCCAACACCAAACCAATCCTTACTTCATCCCAAAACCTTGCCCAGTCCAGATTTTCGTTTGTAAAAATCACTTTTCTGAATTTTAACCTAAATCGCCCCAAAAGTCAGTCCCGTGCCAAATACTAAACCCCTCGTGCGAATTGGCTGAATTTTGGATATGTTGTTGCTGACGTCATTTATAATTTGTGTTAAAATTTGAGCTTAATTGGAGTTGATATGCTATAGTTTCTATTCGGATTTCAGTCTCGGATTTTTAGGGTTTTTAGTTGCTGTTTGTTCATTATCTTGTGTTGTGTTTTGTTCTGTTTCTTGGATTGAATCAACCTTGTTCGTTGACGTGTGTTCGATTCCTTGCTTCCGCGTATTCCTTGGTCGTATCAAAACGGCACCCCTCTCTAGAGCCGGCCAAAAAAACCGGAACCGGGGAACCGAACCGGGAACCGAACCGGAACCGGCGGTTTTTGAACCGGAACCGGAACCGGCGGTTCGGAACCGGATTCGGAACCGTCGGAACCGGCGGTGCGGTTCCGGTTCCATTCTCGAGGAACCGGGAACCGGCGGTTCCGAACCGGCGGTTCCGGTTAAAAAACCGGAAAACCGGGTTTTTTTTTAATTTTCAATTTTTATATTTTATTTGTATGTTGTGTATAAATATCATACTAATTATTTGATCTAACATTTTATTAGTATACATCCATTTTAATGAATTCTTAATGTACAAATTATAAAGTATAATTTGTAAAATGAAAGAGATTTTTCATTGTTAAGTTATAATTCAAATTGAAAAAAGTACAAATGAATAAAACTACATACATATGTGATGTTTATTCATTCAAAGTTAAAATATAGTAGCCTAGTGATGTTGGATGTTGTGCACTTGTGAGTTGTGAATCTTGTGATAATGTTCAAACTTTAAATTCAAATATTAAAACAAAAAACCAAATCATATAAATGACAAAATATTCAATTAACAATGTCACATGATGATTATGAATTGAAGATGACAAAATATACAATTTAGTGATTTACATAAAGATAATAAATTATCTAATTCATGAAGAAGATAAGATGAAGTGTCAGTTTTGAAAATTTTCATTCTAATTAAGAATGATAACATGTTAAATTTGTATGAACTTTACATATTTAATTATCAATCCATAATTCCATATCATATGAAGTATATTTTTTAAATTATGTATTAATATTATCTATGGGAAAGAAAAAAAAAATAGTGGAACCGCCGGTTCCACCGGTTCATAACCGGAGAACCGGGTGGAACCGGGGAACCGTGGAACCGGAGCGTCTTCAATTATGGAGCAGTAGCAGCCTGCAGAGCTGCAGCAACAACAGGTGCCCATGCCCATCATCAATTCAAATGTTATTTATTATTTTTTATTATTAATTCAAATTCAAATTTTAAAATTTTTCCCCCAACACTCCCACAATCTACACCTATAAATACCCCCTATATCAAACCATTTCTTCACACCTTCAACTCTCAATCTCTCATTTCTATCAGTTTTCGATTTGTTATATTTCAAATTTCTCTTATAGTTTTTGATTATAATGCTCTTACAATTAAACTTGAAACAAATATAAATGAAGTATGTATATAGGGAAGAAATAAAAAAAATAAAAAATAAAAAAAAAAAAAAAGAGAAAAAAATAAAAGTGGCCGGTTCCATCCGGTTCGAACCGGAACCGGAGGTTCGGAACCGGATTCGGAACCGTTGGAACCGGCGGTGCGGTTCCGGTTCCTCTTTGGGGGAACCGTAACCGTGGTCACCTCTACCCCTCTCTCTAGAATGAACTTAGATTAGGTTTTGAGAATCTCCTCCTGCTAAGTCACGGGCTTTTAATTAATAAAGCCTACTGGAACAAATTCTAATTAAATATAATTAGAATTAATCCTAATTATTATAAGAAAAATATTATATGTAAATATTAATTATCTAATTCCTTAATTAAGAATAAATCTTAATTAATTAAATATTAATTTATTTCATATTACATATTTACACAGAATGCAATTATTGAACCCAGATGTACACCAAAAAGAGAAACAGGTGCCACTTTCATCACTGTAGGCGCCACATTATGGGCTCAAGCCCATAATGCCTTTTTTCAGTCCAAAACTGATATCCCTCAATAATACCTTGAATTCTTTTCCTGAAGAGCTCTTGGGCCACCGCAAGGATCTATGTACCAGACAGAGTTTAGTCTTACCTAATGAAATAATTCTATGATCAACCCAGAACATTTATTTCATTAGAGCTGTGACGCATTCCACTAAAGAGTCACAACTGAATCACCGTTCTGTCCCAATTTGTAGATTGAGGCTGATACTTTATTTAGAGTTATCCCCGTGTTTAAGACTCCGATATACATTAATTAATTAGAGCTTCTCTGACTGCTCCTAGTTAATAAATATCTTATTTTCCTCAAGCAGTACCCGTTCACCCCTTATTATTATACCTGAACTTAATCAGCATGCATGACTTAGTATAATAAACCTTGTGAACTCCCTAAGGGGATATCTCTCAACCTAATACGGACATGGTGTATCGATATAACTAATTAGACATACTATGTGCCTCATGTTACCCAAGAGGTAAGTCATCAGGGATGTTGCGATAGACCCTTATCTTGCAAATCAAAGTAACAATGAACAACACATATATATATCTAATAGCCTATCAAGATTAAAATCATATCTCTAAATGCCGAGATCTCTAGTTTTTCACCTATTGCTAGGGTCAGTATCAGAAGAACCTTATCTCACTCGATCCTGTCCATACGTGTAATACCCCGACATTTATTAAATAGAAAATACTAATAAATTCGAAATTTTGCGTAGCTTTATTTTGAATTTCCATTAAATCGAATTTATTCAAGTTGTATGAAATTGCATTTTATTTTGCAATTTAGACATAGATATAAATTTATATTTATATCTCGTAATTTTTATTGCGATCGAAGAAAACACATTCAGTATTATATTATCGTATAATACTTCTATTTGGATTAATTATAGAATGCTTAATTAATCTCCAAGTATTAATAATTGATGAACCAAGAATAATGTTAGTTACGAAAAGAAAGTGAGCCAAGTCCAATTTTAATTATTACAATACACCATAAGATAAATAAAAGCCAAACTTAAGGCCAAAAGAAAGCTAATCTCTACATAAAAGAATACAAGGAATTTAAATTAGAACAGCCGCAAGCCTTAAC